>APFE030017924.1:10207-40977 GCA_000404065.3 Pinus taeda
ACCATTATAATAACCCTGATCTTAATAATAATAATGCAGATAGTAATAATCTTTCTTTTATCTCTTTAGAAAATATTGTTATCAATAAAAGGGCTTCTTATTCTAGTAATAAAGTAGTTAATCTTTCCAAAACCTCTTTTGATTCCCATCTTTTTAGCCTTTTAGAAAAAGTTTTAAACATTGTTGTAGCTCCTAGAAAAATTTATGTGAATGATATCATTTGTGACATTGAATTAGGGATTCTAGATTTACTCAATGCAGTAAAGATATTATTATACAGAATTGTGAGGTTATCCTTAGAAAGGCTAAACCCCCTAAGAACAACCTTAGTAAGCATGAGTTTGAAGCTCTAAAATCACTGAGTAGTAACAAGGACATTGTTGTTCTAAGAGGTGACAAAGGGGGTGCAGCTAACATAATTAACAAGGAAGGTCACTGGAATAAGATGCTAGATCACCTTTGCAATAGTGGAAGCTAGAGAAAGATTTATAAGAATCCCCTAATAAATATTTCTAAAATGTTTGATCTTTCCATTAAATCAAGTAGCACTGTTAGCTCCCTTAGCAAGAAGCTTATCGAAAGCAACCCCCTTACTTCCAGAATCTATGGTCTCCCCAAGATCCATAAAGAGGGGTACCCTCTTCACCCCATTGTCAATACTATTGATGGGCCTACTTATCTTCTAGCGAAATTTCTTGCTAACAAGCTCAAACCTCTCGTTGGTCAGACTAAATCCTTTGTTAAAGATTCATTGTCATTCATTAACGAGTTAAAAGGTTTTAGATTTGGCCCTAAACATCAGGTGGTGAGTTTTGATGTTGTATCCTTATTAACTAATATCCCCATTAACGAGGCCATTGATGTTATCAATTGCATCACTGATCCTGAGTTTTTAGTTAAAATTTATCTCACCTCTACTTTCTTTAATTTTGAGGGTGAATTCTATGAGCAAACCTGCGGTGTGGCTACGGGTTCTCCCCTTTTCCCAGTTGTGGCCAATCTCTTCATGGAGGATTTTGAATCCAAAGCCTTGTCTTCTGCTCTTTACTAACCCAAACTTTGGAAAAGGTTTGTGGATGACACTTGTGTTGTCTGGTCTCATGGTAAAGAGGAATTGGAGTTGTTTTTCCATCATCTTAAGAGTCAATCAAGTTTCATAAAATTCACTATGGAATTTGAAGCTGATGGTAGCCTTCCCTTTCTTGATGATCTTATATCGAAGAAGGATGACGGTTCTTTTTCTAATCAAGTTTTTCGAAAGAAAACTCACACAAACCAATATCTGCATGCTATTTCCCATCATTTTCCTTCTCAAAAGCTAGGCATTCTCAACACCTTAGCCATTCGGGCATTGTGGGTTTTTGATGAAAATCACCTTGATGATGAGAAGAACCACCACATTAAAGTCTTTAATAAAAATGGTTATAGCAGGTCTCAAAGTCTTACGACTTTTGAAAATGCTAAAAAAGGTCCTAAGAATAAGATTGACCCTAAGGATTGCTCTTCTGGGTTTCATCTTCCTTTTATTCAAGGGACCACATATAAAATTTTTGTGGTCTTGAAAAAACATAAGATTCATTCCTCTTTTAGACCCCTTAAAACTATTTGAATTTCTCTTCGTTTTGTTAAAGACCTGGTTAACCCTAAGGATGGGAAGGGCGTTTACATAATTCCCTGTTCGTGTGGAACTCCTTATATTGGGGAGACCGATCATTCTATTAACCAAAGGATTTGTGAACATGTTGCAAACATCAAGCATGGAATGTCGCTCTCCTCCGTCTTGTCAGAGCGTAAAGAAAAAACCATTCATCACATCTGCATCAAAGAGGGTAGGGTCATTGCGAGGATTGACCATTTTCATCATCATAAATTCACTAAGGCCCTAGAAATTGAAAATGGTCCTGTTAATCTAAATAGAGATAATGGCTAGAACATTAGCAGATGCTAGATTACTATGCTTTCTTCCTAAATTTGCAAAAAAAGGTTAAAAAAATTAATAATAATAATAATAATTTATTTTTTTATTAACTATTTATTTATTTTCGTTTTCAATTTTATTATTATCATTATTTTATCATTATTTAATTATTATATGTGTGTGCGTGTGTGTATTTATTTATTTTTTCAATTACCTAATTTTCTTCTTTCATTTTGCTCCCCGTGATACCTCGATCTTTTTTTTTTAATCGATATCCCATTAGACTTATTAGTATTTCTTTTTAATCTTATTATATATTTTGACAATATAATTAATCATTTTTTTATATTAGCGCCCTCTTATATTAATTTTATTAATTAAATTTGGAGATTGAAATAAGATTCATATTATGTAAATTAATATTTATTAGGGTTATAAAGGGTTAAATAAATTAATTATTTTATTGATGACGATGATGATGATGATGTCCACTGAGACCAAACTTTGGACTATCAGACCTAAAGAAACAAATTATTTAGTTTGATTTAAGATTTTATTCCTATGCTCAAAAAGCTTGGAGACAAAACTCCCGAGCTCACTATAATTTTAACAACGTAAAAGGCTAGGAAGCTCAGTATTGCAACAAAGATTTTGAAATTGAGATATAATGTGGTTGTACGTGGGCCACTCTAAGAGGAAGTTATTTTCATCCTCGATGTTTGTATTCTCACAAAGATGGAAGAACCTTTCCATCCATGGTGTTCTAGGAACTTCCTAGTGACCCGTTTCACTATGAAGCTCATGAGAGTTTGTTCTAATCTTGGCTATATTAATTTTTTTCTTTGAGCTAGTTAAAATAGAGAGATACTTTTGATCTTCTATGGTGGGGTTGATGACCTCCTTATAATATCTTAATTTTCTTTTAGCTGCTAAATCTTTCTCACACCACATTTTTTCTTTGAACTTAGAAGTAACAATATTTTTAATGTTATTAATATTTTGCAACGCAACATTATTGTTGATCTCCCAATGGTTTAACCAAGCCCTAGTGTCTTTATACCAACCTCATTTGAGCCTTAGGTGGTTTTGGCTAGAATTTAAAGCTAGCTTAGGAAGTATACGGTCTCCTATGTTATTGAGTTTGTGCTTGTACAACAGAAGCCTAGTCATAGCTAAGCTCTCGATAGGGGAAAGACCCACTTCTATAAGGAGAATATGATAGAGTGTGTTGCTTTTAATTTTGAAGTTATACATTATAAAATGCTTTTGGATGTTCAATCTTTCTCCAGGATTCTCTAGAGATGCTACAACCCCAAACCTCACATCCATATAAGATAACCGAAGTGACTAAAGTTTCAAAGAGGAACTTACTTCTATCCCACATTACGAGGTTTGTCGTTTTACAATTATTTTCAAGACCAAAATAAGCTTTCCATCCCCCATTAATCCTCTTCTCAATGCTATAGTTATAGTTGAGCTAAATAAATTAATTTCTTTTTAATCTTATTTATATATTTTTATCACATCATTAATCCTCTCTTTATTAATATTTATTAGGGTTATAAAGGGCTAAATAAATTAATTATTTTATAATATTTTTATCAAAATAATGAAAAAATAAAATAAAAATAAAATTATTTAATTTATTTAACTTAACCTCTTTTGATTCAAATCCTTTCTCTTCCCTCAGTCAAACTAGCCGTTACTCACTAATGGCTAGTTAGCAACTGTCTACATCTATTTATTTCATTGCCCAGATCTGGTACCTCATCTTATCCTAAAGAGGAACCACACTCGTTGGTTCGAAACTCGTTGATAAGAATATTTCTTATGTGATTTTTTCTGAAAGGCGTTGTTAAAAATATTTATAAAGTTTAAATTTTACATTTGTAATAGATATTTTTAGTATTTTGATTAAAATTCTATAAACAATATTTTTATATGAAAAATTTTAATTGTCAATATACTTATTCAAGAACCAATCATAACAAGATTTATTTACTATCTCTTAGATTGGTGAACTTTGAATGGTAATCTCTAGTGATTCACATGAATATTTTCTGTGATATATTATTATTATTATTATACAATTATTTATTTTTATGAAATTCATTTGCATTTTTATAGTTGGAATTAATCCATTGCATGCAAGAATTAGTAACATAATGGGAAGAAGTACATTCATCATTCTTGTATATTGATTGTTATCCAATCACTTCTTTGCACATTTCTTTTTTATTGTCATACACATCTTTTTGGTATAAAGGGTATCATAATCTAGTCTATTGGGATCATTATTTATTTGAGATTTGTGATAAAACAATGTTATTAGAATATGTGAAAAGAGATCAAATAATATGCAAACAAATCGAAATGGGTTAGGCCTCCTTACTCACCTCAAATGTCATGATCCTCCTATAAATTATGAGAACAAAGGTATTTACATCTCCACACATACATATAACAAAAGGAAATGAGAAAAATGAGGGAAAATATAAATCTAACTAGGAAATAAAAGATGTCTTGGTCTTTGGTAGAAGGATATCAATCTCACACCTCACAAACACGATTGAAGCCTTCCTTTGAGGTCATAATTTAGGGACAGGATCAAACAAATTAGTCTGAATAAAGTATGCTTCTCAACACTCAGATAAGCATGTGAATGCAAGATGTCATAGTAGGCTTGAATATAATTCTTCCACTGCTTACAAACTTCGACAACATAATGCAACTTCTTGTCATAGGTTGGATTTCTATGAAACACATTGTAGAGTGTCTAGATATGATAGACCATCGAATTCCCATGGTGTGATGACAATACATCAAAAACATGAATGATTGGCTAATAGGGTCCCTATTGTGTAGCCATTCAATGAAAAGCTACTTCCCCCATGGGATAGAAGTAAAACTGATAGTTTCGAAGGTAGGAATAATGGCATTGGAGATAATATTATTTCCATAAAGAAGAGAACCAAATAAAGGCTCATGAACACCATCAATATCTACTAGAGGTGTTGCAATGAAAGCAATAGTGAATACAAAAGTTGCAGTCAATAGGATAGGGATCATCAACTAGGCTCCTCGACTTTCAATAATTTGAAGCCTTCAATGTGAAAACCTTTGACTTCACACATACTTGAAGGATGCTTTTGTAGTAGTAGATGTTGTCAAAATTTTCAAGGGTAAGGTAGAGTTTTCCCTATTGAAATTGATCTCCCAATCCCTTTTCTACTCTCTGTCGGGTGGTTCCCATGACCATATGCTCACGCTCTGATTTTTGGGGTTCTGTCACGACTTCAAATATGAGATCATTATGCTCACAAATTACATGATGAACAAGAAAAAATAAATGGGTAGGATGTAAATGTAAATGAATTGAATTCAAGTTCAAAACAATATTGATTTATAAAGTGTAATATGTATTGAGTTTGTTAATTTAAGGTCATTTGATAATTGATTCGATCAAATGTCTTATATTTGAAAGAATCTGAATGTTTGATTGATATGTGCAAAATATTCAATTATCATCGAATATTCGTTGAACGTAATTGGTGTAGTATATCTGACTAGTGTATCATTGGATATCGTATGATGATTGTATATATAGGTATCTGACAATATAACCAAACTGTCGGAGTATAACAATGTCAAATATTTGGCCCATACATACTAGTGAATTTTTCCAAATCGAAGATAAACTTTAAGTCCAAGAGATGAACCAAAGTTACATCACTATCTGAATAGCCTAAGGATTCCTTATATATATAGATATATAATCTTGAAAAAATTTAGTCAATGGAACAAATTGCACCCACATTAAAATTGTGAAAGGCCACACAGAGAGTAGGCACCTCATTATAGAGATAAGGTGAGAGGGAAAGAAGGGAAGCCATCTTAGGATAGTGGTTAAAATAGTTTGAATTTTAGTACCTTATTCCTTATGTAACAATTTGAGTCGAAGTAAAATAAGGGTATCAATTCGTATTAAAATGACTAATATATACGATTAATTCATATTATTGTGGTACTTATTAGGTAGTCATACTTTTGTTCCTAGACTAAATTAGTCATTCACATTAGTCATTTTTAGTTGTATTTGTTATTAGCTAGTCGTATATTTCAACCTAGGAATAAATTAGTCATTTATGTTAGTCATTTTTAGTTCGATCACTTAAGATTTCTCATTTTTGGTAGTATTTCACTTGGAAAAGTGGCAGTGACTAACTTTTTTAGTCACTTAGTCACTAATTTCTCATTTTATACTAGTGATATTAAGCACCAAGAAAATAGGAATATTTATAGACTCTTGGAGAAATAAATGAGACATTCTTATGGTTAGCCATGGAATAAATATTGATCTGAGGTGAAGAATAGGCTTTTGGATCGTAGTACCACAACTAATTGAGGGTGACTATCTTTCCATTGTGGTGAAAGAACATATTATGGTGAATCGCAAATGTCGTAGCTAACATGGAAAAAGTATAAATACGAACCAAAAGGATGTTATAGTCAAGAGGAGCATTGATGACTTTGATGTCAATACAGGTAGTCTTGCCAACAACTGTAACTGAGTATTTGTGATATCACCCAAGGGGCTGTGAAGGATGACCACCCCATTAATGAAAAGTGATGGTGGAAGGGGATAGGTCAGGGGAACCAAGCTATTTCCAAACATTGGTGATCATCACATAGGTGGATGCGCCTTCATCAGTGATACACTACCGAACAATGGAATTTCTAATGGAGAATGGAATTTGGAAAGAAACATATGAAGGTAAAGGAGGGTTATCCAACTTGTCAACATGGAAGACAATAATCCGATCGTCTTGAGGATATGTGACTCCTAGAGTAGATAGTATAGATTTTCATTGTAATGGGCATGTTTGGAGGACTTCCAGTCTTGACATTGTAGCATGAGACGGCGCCAAGTCATCTACTATGCTATATGTATGGGTGGATTTGGCGGAGGCAACATTTCGACGTAAAAGACATTTGGGGATGTTAGGTATGCCCTCAACCTTTGGTTGAGGGATATGTAAGGTACTGTTGGGTGTTTATAGAGGCTTGATACAAACTTTGGGTTGGGACTCAGTCACAGACTTAGCAGGTGCCTTGTCATACTAACGCGATTGATTCTGGAGGTTAACTTGTTTGGTGTTTACCTCATCAAAATTCATCATGAGAATCTAATAATCATGGTGACCAGATGGAGGAGGTGGTTGAGTAGCCTAACCTTGCGAAGGTTGGGTAGCTATATACCCTTGGTGAGGAAAAGGGTTGGTAAGCACAACAGGTTGAGATGAAGCAATATGTGGAGGAGAAAAAGGTTGAGATCCTGAAGAAGTTTCTTAAGCTTCCCATGTTTGGGGCATCTGAGGTAACATGGACAGTCATGAGTATAATGACCATAGACTCCAAAACTAGCACAAGTTTTTTTTCATAAGAAGACCCTTATTCTACTTGGCATGACTGCCCTGTTGCTAAGTTGTCGGGTTACGTGGAGGACCCTAAAGGGTGTTGGGTGGACCACCTTGGTTGCCTTGATTACATTTCTACTTTTGGTTCATATTTCCATTCCCCTTGTTCCTTTCTTGGGATTCGAGGGATTGGGACCACTCTGTTGAGCATAGACTTGTCCTTGTGGATAAGGTTCTTATTGCGGCCGAGGGGGGAAAGGCATGGGTAGTTGGGGCACTAGTGCTAAAGGAGCTGGAGCGATAGGTTGTGCATACAGATAATGTGGAGATGGGGCAACATTAGTATAAGAAGGTGGTGCAACTGCTAGCTCCGACATTGATTGATGCAGAAGGGGATATGCATATGATGTGTTTGAACCATAATAAGGATTTCACTAATAGGGATTGGGGGAGGGATAATTGTACATGGGACTAGTTGATCTGTGATTAGTGTCTTAGCTACTAATTCAAATTGCAGTTCAATTAATCTCTCAATTCTACACTAAAAGATAATGGAAAATTGGCTTACATTATTCATTCTCATCATTGCTTAAAGACATACAAAAAAAACATGTGAAAACTATAATAATCAATCAAGATAGATACATGACACAGACAATCTGATAATGGAGTTCACTAGAACTACCCTGGCTACCTCTCCGGGTTCATGAATCCCATGAACCTGCTTTATTGATGCTTGAAGGAAAAAGGGAAAAATAAGTAGACCTACAATCTACTTCTACTTTATAAAATCCCTGAATTAACAAGCCTTTAAGAAGCTTTTCACATGATCTATTCTCCTCTTCTTGATTCCCAAGAACGGTTTTTAAAGGCTCTCCATCGAAAAAACCTAAAGATTTTTATGGAGACAATATCTCTCAAGATCCCCTTTAATTAGGACCTTGGCATATCTCAAGGGAATTGGTTGGAACAAATATCTCAACCATCCTTAAGGATCTCAACTTCCTTCGTAAGACTCTCCTTGAGACAAGGGATTACAAGCCCACATGGCTTTGCTCCAATAATCCCTTTCTAATTAAAAAGATACATTATTATGAGAATATTATCTCCTCATGGATCACACCTCCCCACGGAGAAATTTTTTTGTCTCCAAAAGTATCAAATGATCAATCAATTGTATGCAATGTCTTTGAAACATCTCCTTTGTCTACTTCACCTATGTTCTTTGGAGCTTGAACGATGAAATCATTACTTGCATCTATAGCTAACATTATTGAGATTACAATGAAGCAATTTACTTTCCAAGAGTTTATAAAATACTCTTTGGACAAGTTTACATGGAATTGCCAAGATGGTTTATGAAAATTGCTTCTTTCAAATCGATTAGATAATGATGATTACAAAACCCATTACAAAAATTTAGGCATAATTCCTCTCACTCTCACATCATCTTAGAGTGGCTACAAATCCCTTTAATGGCCTTTTAAAACACCTTATATTTTATTGTTTCTTTCCATCATATTATCATGTACAAATAATGGGGTTACTTCTCTAAGTAGCATAAAGCACTAAAAACATTAATTAAGTTCTTACTGCAGACTCTCACAATTCAACAAATCTACTTGAATTGGGTTTAGAATCATGTAGGAGGTTGATGATGTTACCACTATGTGTCTCACCTTTACTGCATTGATGCCTTCAACCTGGATCGACGAGTGTTTCCTTCATCTCATCAATTTTATCGATGATATTTGGACATGCCAAGTGAAACACTCCCCTACAACCATTAATGGCCATTGCCAAACCCTCATGATATCTTCTTAAGAGATGACACTCATGTCTTCTAAGGTCTACATAAGATCTATTCATCATAATGTGACTCTCGTTGCAATAAGAGAAAGAGTTAATCACTTATTTTAACATCTCCCCATGATGGGCAAATTACTGCATTGCTAGTTCATGCACATATTCTTGTTATTAAAGATGGAGCCCACTTGTAAGATGTGATAGCCTTTCCTCATTTTCTATATACTTTGAAGAGAATACTCTTTGGACACTACCCTAACTGTCCCATGTTTGAATATTTCCCCCGAAATTGATAACTTTCAAGTACGAATATCTGTAATGTATTTCAGACTTCCTTCAAAGAGGAGCACTACCAACAATGCTTGCTGCTTGCAACTCTACCAAGGAACCCGCAGATGGGAAAATAAATATATCTCGAATATGTTCACAAGGTAAGATTGATATTATCATGCACTCGATGAAGGATGTGCCTACATCTCTTCCTGGTAGTACAAGGAAAACTAATAAAGATCATCGACCTTCAGACCATTAGGTTTTTCACCTGCAATATTTTCTTCCCGCTTTGGATTATAGACTCGTGGATTGATATGGAAGTCTAGAGAATCCTACATCTGACATGTTCCACCATCAGATGATGACAAAAGATGGTGCTCACAACTTGGTGGAGAATAGAAAGCAATGGAAGTTACAACTCTAGTATGACCTTGCAACACAAATATTAGAAGTCCATCAAGAAAATGCCAAACTTGGATGATGCTATCATTTGATGTTGATGCCACTAAGCCATTGTTTGCACTAACTACCAAGTAATGTCACCCTCATGTCGACAACGTCTAGACGAGCAAAATATAGTTTTCATGGACCATATTTTGACAAGGCGATCATCGAAACCAGTGATTCCATAATTTGTACAACTGTCATATGGGAAAGTACGACTCGATGGCTAGGAAGCACAACATGCTTGTGAAATCCCTCTGTGTGGAGAACCTTCGAGATTGACGTTTTGATCAAGCCATCTCGACATGCTTTGAAATATTCAAAAACATAATGAAATCACCACCTTCCATTTTTATACTCGATGCTATGATCTCTCTTTCCACATTTTCATATTTCACCCAAGTATAGCAATGAGCTCCCAGATATGTAATTCATGTATTAATTGTACGACACTGAAATTGCTTGAAGGAAGGATAACTACCTCTTGCAAAGCAACTCTTACATTCATTGTTGCCATGACATTTTTGGATAGTTGTATATTTTGGTAATGTTTTTCAATGGCTACCTATTCATCCCCTCCATGGCCATGGGCTCTAAATGCGATACCCAATTGATTCAGGTAAGATTTACTCCCATGTCTACAACTTCGTCCATGATCCATCGAGATTTCACTGCAAAATAACTCGACATAATGGTGGCAGAAAAATTACACAATAAAAATGTGAAGCTAGAGAACATCAATATTTTCATCGCCATTAAAATTTGAGGTCAAACCAACTAATTTTGCCTCGAAGGTTTGTTACATCAAAAAGTTCTCACTGAATCTCCTTACATTAATTTAAATTTATGGAGCCAAATTTGCAGGATTAGGAACTTTACCTTTTCATGGGTATGCTAAATTTGTTTTTACAAACAAGTATGGGAAAATTTTCATTTGAGAAGAATGTAATCCATTTCTTACTGAACCATTTTAACAAACTCTCTTTTTGCAACTACAATTATTCAACAAAACTTCATAGGCAGGATTCGATCCTCGGCTACCCCCAAATCTGTTGGGAAAAATATATGATCTGTCGGTAAATTAACCATGCTTCTTAGATCCAACCTCGATCTTGCATACCAACCAAATTGAATTCTTGTATAAGAGGATAGACACCTATTTCAGAAATTATTGCCACATATCTTTTGCTGATGCATCTCTAGGGGAATAAGCCTGATCTGCATTCACAAAACCTACTTACCGAATTGAGCAATACCTCTCTTGCATTAAAGGGCAAGCCGTATAACATATTTTGAGCACAACATAGTGAAGATCTAGGAAGATCATTGATTGGAGCCACCTAAAATATGATCTTCATGTGATTTTAGCCACCCAAAAATAGAATATTGAATGGATCAAATCACCACAATATACATTATACAATCATTGCTTCAAATGATTTGAAGGAGGATATATCGACAACTTCCACACAACACAAAATTCTGGAAGCACACAACATGTAGTTTATTGCTTCCATGCATCATATAGTTCACGATGATACATCAAGCCACCCTTGATCACTAGATGGAATCTGAAATATTGACACGCTTCCATGCAACGTGCAGATGACAAAGCCAAACTAGGCAACATAGGCAGATTTTTTTTGTATTGAAGAAATTCCACAATGCCATAAAAGCACTACTAGCTACCATGCAATCTCTGCCAATGATCGAACAAGACCACACAGATCCACTACTTGAGCTACATATCCACCAACCGAAGGTGCTACTAACAATGATTTCTTCATAAGTACTTAGCCGCAGATCCACCAATCTTGGTCCACCTCACCGCTTCAAACCTTTCCCAGGGTTGTCCTTTAACAATCCACAAAAATAACCTCTGATCTTGAGGCTCTGATACCATCTGATGTATAATTAGTGGCTTAGCTACTAATTCAGATTTCAATTCAATTCATCTCTCAATTCTCCACTAAAACATAATGGAAAATTGGCTTACAATATTCATTCTCATCATTTCTTAAATACATACAAAAAAACATATGAAAACTATAATAAGCAATCAAGATAGAGACATGACACAGGAAATTTGATAATGGAGTTCACTAGAACCTCCCTTGCTACCTCTCTGGGTTCATGAATCCCATGAACCTACTTTATTCATTCTTGAAAGAAAAAGGGAAAAATAAGTATACCTACAATCTACTTCTCATTTACAAAATCCCTAAATCAACAAGCCTTAAAGAAGCTCTCCACAAGCTCTCTTCTCCTCTTCTTGATTCCCAAGAAGGGATTTCAAAGGCTCTCCATCTAAACCACCTAAATATTTTTATGGAAACAATATCTCTCAAGTTCCCCTTTCATTAGAAGCTTGGCATATCTCAAGGGTTTCTTGGAACGAATCTCTCAACCATGCTCAAGGATCTCATCTTCCTCCACAAGACTCTCCTTGAGACTAAGTATTGCAAGCCGACATGGCTTTGCTCCAATAATCCCTTTTTAATTAAAAAATACATTATTATGAGAATCTTATCTCATATGTTAATCATTTTATATGGCCATTTTTCCCAACTACCAACAAGAATATTTTCCAAGCCTATGAAGATATATCAAATGCATTTCCTTTATATTAAAAAAAATCCATGTGACTTCTTTGTTGGCTGGACTGTGTTGGATGTATCTGAAGCTGACCAGAACATGTCGACATTTGAGGATCCCTCTGGATCATTATTCCCTCCCTAAGGTTGACCATAACTCATATGAGGAGGTGAAAATGGTTGGGGGTATGAAATAGTTCCAACAATGCCATCCATAGCATGAGATTCACATAGCACATTAGCAACACCAAGCCGAGGCAGATCGGGGATGACAGTTTAAACATAACCTGACTGGGTGTCAATTAGATTAGATTTGAGAGATATCTGGAGATATTCTTCCTTGGATTAATGAAATTTAGAAGCGAAATATTTCATAATGGGGGCCAACAACGATATAAGAAACCAATCCATATAGACTCGTTCTTCAAAGTTAGGAGCTTGACAAACTCTCCTCTTTCTACGTTGTTCCTGAACATGCTCGGAAATGAGAGTGGAAAAAGTTTGACGAAATGAATTCAAAATTTTAGTACCATATCATAACGGAGAGCTAACTAGAAATATTAAAGAAAGGTTGTGGAAAGAGTCGATAAAGTGGAGCGGGTTTCCCTGGGCTGGTCTATGTACCACTTCACAACAGCTCTAGTGAGCATGCATTGGAACAATCGAAGATGAATGGATTTGTTGGTAAGAGATTTGGATGAACGCCAAAAATGAAAGGAGAGAACATGATTGGTTGGGTCTTCTCTAGGATTACCCTCAAACTTTGGGATGTTTGAAGGTAGTTTTATAGGCATTGTTGGTCATGTGGGATCATGGAGAAGGGGATAATTGATAAGCTCATTAAAATCTTGGAGACTTAGACCAATGAAAAAAGGAAGTAAAGGAGTTGAAGTGACCACACCAATTGAGGTTTTGCTAATGGGGGTACCCTAGTTGGAAACTGGGTTACGACCCTAGGTTGGTGCACCTACATTGTTACCTGACATGATGGTGGTATGAGGGTGAGGGGGCGCAAAATCAAAGGATGGATCAGCAGAATCAGAATTAGAATTAGAATGATGACTCGATGAAGCACTAGGAGGATGAACTCACTCCCAACAGGGAGGATTGATATGGCCTAATGGGAAATGAGGGTGAAGCCCTTGAATTCAACATGACAAACTCCTTGGAGATGCTATGATTTCTAGAATAAGTGATAATGATAGGGAGAAAAGAGCAACAAACAACAAGAAAACACCTAGTGCAGTGATGCCAAGTGTAAATTAACTATTTTAATGATGTTACTCTAATGAAAGAAAAAAATCGTATCAAATAAAAAATAAATCTAGCATATTGGTGATCTAAATCCTCAAAAAGTCCTAAATCTACTGTTTTAGATGGCCTTTTAAAGAACTTATTACTTGATGAAATCTGAGCCCTCCAAGTAGAGATGTCTAGAGAAAGGTGGGGTAGAGGACCAATTACTTCCCACAGCCAATCCTATAAGGTGTTTTCTTAATATTGGTGGTGAGAGCTAGTATTGCAAAAAGAATGTTGCAACTCTTGGGCTACCAACTTTACTTTTATCAACCCGGTAGTTTGTAACAAACATGGAAGCATCGGTGCTATATGCACAAGTACTAGTTCTCACTGCAAGTTGTCACTTGGTTAGCCGACGCGAGATCACTAGGAGCTCAAGCCAACTTCTATAGATTTCAGAATAAGTTGTATATGTGATGAAAGGAAAGAAATATTACTCTACATATGCTATTCTAACTGAAGAAAGGAGAAAGACTGGAATGTAAAGAAAAACCTAGTAAACCCTAATTAACATGCTAATTCTACTTTTTCCAAAAACACTATGAAAACCATGAAAGAAATTCCATTACCAACTCAAGGAAGTAAACAACATGTAACCATGCTATTGATGGAAGTAAATAATAAAAAAAATGTTTTTGGTTTTTTATGTGTTTTTAGGTGAATTTAACATGCATCTAATTTATTGTGTGTGAGTGTGGCATTAGAGGGAAATTTTAGAGCTTGGGAGGATGTAAGATAGTGTGGATGGGTCCTAGGAGGTCTTAGGTGGCCTTTTGGAGGTTTTTGCCACACTCGGCCTTGAAAATAAAGCCTATAAGAAAAGCTACAGGAGGACATAGGAAAACTATAGGAGGAAACCAGGGAAACTACAGGAGGCCTGCATGAGGAGGCCAAGAGAAATTTTCACTATTTTGAGGGTGTGAGAGTGGGTGGAAAATGTGGATGAAGGTTGGAATGAGGTGTTAGGGCACCTAAGGTCTACCATGAATCACCAGGAGAGAGAAAAATGATTGGGTTGCTCAAGGAGAGAGGAAGAAGTTCTATGAAAAATGAAGGAAACTAGGGCAGAATTGAGGTGAGGTTTGGGAGACCTATAGGGAATGGATCAGATGGAGGATGTGATTGTTGGTAAGCTGGCCTACTACTGGAAGAGATATATTGCATAGAAACTAACATTCATCCAATAAAATCAAGAAACCAATGAAATGAGTGCATCTTAGGAAAAAAAGAGTTTTGCATTGAAATGGCCTAAACTATGATGTATAAAAGGAAATGATGGGAAATGTTGTAATAAAGGAAAGAATACAAAAGGAATATTTCAAATCAAGAAGTGAACATGATAAATAATATCTAAAGCAAAGCAAATCTGGACTATCAACCTACTAGAGAGTTGCAAACACTAGAAGTCCTAGGAATGAGGAAAATTTGTGTTTTTGGGGTAGCAAGAAAGTCTTCGCCTCAAATCATGGTCCCAGAGGGAGGAAGAGAGGCCAAGGTGTTGTTGCTAGCCTTTTGAATCCTCTTTGATCAATGCTTAACCTGCTATAGAAAGCAAAAATGGAAGCAATCTACTAAATCATCAAAAGCAACCTATTCTTAACCATAAGAGAAATACATCTAATAGCAAACTAATCTACAAACTAAAGTAAAGCATAAAAATACAAGTAAAGAGAAGCTTGGCTACTTGGATTCATCCCTTACCCAAGAGCTTCAGCCCTCTGAGGTAACTCAGTGCTAGCTCAAAAAGGATTCCATCTTCATTATCAAGAAATAGCAAGATTACATAAAACTGTCACAAAATAGTAAGCTCGAAACTTGATCAGAGCTTACACCAGCAGAAAGTCAACCCTAGTGAGGCTCTAAGCCTCTCTACCTATACATTTGAAGCTACCAACAACTTCCTTAAAATCAAGGAGGCTTGGATCCCAAAACTCGAGATAATTATCAATCAATCTTCCACTTGCTCAGCTGCCTTCTAGTGCATGATTTGGCTGCTTGTACTCCGAGCTGAATGAAGGGGAATTCGAAGTGAGGAGAAATAAATGAGGGAGATTCCCTCCTATAAGTCCTCTCCTCTATATACTTTGAGTTATTACTGTAGTTTGACCACTAGATCCTTGACTTTGACCTCGAAATCCATCAATAATTTGCATTAAATACATGTTAGACCACATGGCAAAATAACTAACTCAACTTACCCTATAAACATAAATATAATCAGAAAATCATATAATAAGCTAAGAGAATGGTTGATATGACTAGGTTAGGAGGTAAAATAAGCCCATATAATTACCCATTTATGAGGCTCATCAATTGGTAACTATGGTTACCTTCATCCCACGGGGTTGGTCAAGTCTTGAGCTTCTTGGTAGTCAACCACCACACTGAATTCCCTACCACAGGTTGGGTAGCCCTGATGAGAATGGCTCACACGATGACCTAGCCTAACCCCCTATGAATTGGGTTTTTGACACACTTCGACTTTGACTGTGGGATGGTGAAGGATATTAAACTCCCGAATATGACAACTTCTATGTCTTAATGAAAAGTGTCTGATGGGTGTTATTGGAAGCATATCCTGTTGGCATTATGATGCATATGTTGTACTTGATGGCAACCCACTCATAGAAAAACAACTCACTTATATATAACTAGATGAATCTACATAAGAGATATCAGATGTGACAGAATACATGGGATGCAAGACAGCTCAAAGGAATCAGATCATATGTAATGAACAATGACAACTCATTAAGATGACAACTCTCAGTATGACAAGTTAGCTTTGCCATCAAGTCCAAAGGGGGAGATTTTTGGCATTATGATACAAGTGTTGTCCTTGATGGCAACCCACACAGATGAAAGATCATAGTGGAGCAGGTCAGGAGCAAAGAATTGAAGATCATACTACAAGAATGAAGAAAGAAGAGTATATATGCAGGTTCACTATATACCAAGTTGCGTATATATGCAGGTTTGCTATATACCAAGTAGTGTATACATGAAGGTTATACATGCAGGTTCACTATATACAAAGGTGTGTATACACGCAGGATTGTTGATCAAAAGTCGCGTATGCGTATGCACGCTTTCATGCACGGAAAAGCGCGTACATGTGGGAAAGCTTATTTTTGGGTCCGTGGTATTTAGACCCATGGTTTTGGACCTTGGTATTGTGTCCAAAGTGTTGAACCCAGACATTGTGTCCCTAGTATTGGTTCTAAATGGTTTTGAACCATGGTATTGAGTAAGGCCTAAGACTATAAAAGGAGAAGAAGATCATTAGGCAAATGCATCGAGAAAGTCTTTAATATCTAATGAAGTATGAAATCTAGTATGCAGGTTATGGGTTCATGATGCTTTGCTTCATCTAAGCTAAGGAGGAATCTCAGCTAAGGATAGATCAGAATCTAATGGCTTGGAACGAATCATCTTTATATGGTTTGATCTTGTTTAGTCTAGATCTGTATACTGACACATGTAAGGTTCTGTAAATGTTATGATCTGGGTATAATTCAAGTTTGGAATAGCTGCAAATCATGAATGAATATTTACAGACATATATGCTAGTTGACTATGATAAAAGTGCGTACATACACAGGTTAGATACATATAAGTAGCATATACAATATGAGCTATGATGTTTGAAGTTACAGATGTTTCTAGTAGTTGATGACTTCTGATGACTGTTTACTGGTGTCAGTATCCTGCATATTCAGATTGGTTGATTATTTTTAGCTTCAGTATTGATGGGTGAGATCTATAATGGATAAGGATCAGAATGATTTATCGTTATGTGATCTGATTAACTAGATCTGGTTGCTAACATACATATTATCTTTGTATATGTAATGATCTAGGTACGTCTGAAGTCAGGAAGTGCAGCAAAGTTATAAGTAAGTAATTAATGACATATACGCTGGTTCGCTTTGATGATGTTATATACCTAGGGGGGGTAATATGGGGTACCGAGGGAGGTACCCAAGGTAATAATGTAATAATGGGATGGGCCATAGTAATAAATAAGGTTGTTATCCCATGTCATGTAAGGGACCACAAGTAGTTAATAATAATGTAATGGGCCCATGGTATTAGTTGATGGTATGAGTAAACCATGGTAATGATGCATGGTATTGTATGTATGAGCCTATATAGAGGCTAGAGACTCCACATAGAGAGATATGAAGAGAAATAATATTGTATGAACAAGCATATGGCTTGTGGAGTGCTCTCCTTCGTTAAGGAGTGAATATATGGTGTTGCCCTACCTCAAGGGTTTGATCAATAAAGAATCAGTTCATATTATTTCTGGGTCTATTTGCATTATCTTATATTTTTATATCAGATCTATAATATTTCTAGGTTAGATCTACAACAAGTGGTATCAGAGCTACAACAAGTGGTATCAGAGCACTTTCTTGGGCACAAAAGTGGAGAATTTTTTTTCCATTTTTGCAGGGTTTCAAGGGCGGCGACTTTGCAGATCAGATATGTATGATTTGGTTCAATATTTGAAAAATATGATTAAATATCTGTATTCCTTGTGAAAAAATAGCTGATTTCAAAAAAAAAATCGGTCAAATCGGAGTCCGGATGAAGGAGATATCACTGATCTAAAAATCAGTAGGGTTGGAGACAATTTTTCGGAGCAGCGAATTTGCGGCGCAGATCTACACGTCCTAGTGCAAGATCTACAAGATCTAATTGTAGATCTGGAATATTTGTGAAAAAACACATGATTTCAAAAAAAAAATCAGTCGAATCGGAGTCCGGATGAGGGAGATATCGCTGATTTAAAATCAGCTCTTTTTGCAGAAATTTTGGGTGACGGTGGGAGAGTAGCAGCGCAGATCTGAAATTTCAAGTGTCTGGATCAAGATTTTTACGACATGGGTAGATGCAGAGTGGTTGTTCCATTTCTAAAAACAGGTTATAATAGCGATTCTGAGCAATATTGACGGATCTATGACCATTTCATTTTTTCACCAATATTTTGTGATGGCGGGCCTAGATCAGAATTCGTGGGAGTTGTATAAATTTGACGGTTCTCACCTGCCCGCATGGCTAGCACAAATGGACCAGTATTTCAAATTGAATCGTTTCCAAGATGATTGGACTAAGCTGAGAGTGGGGACCATGTACTTGGACAATGAACGAAGGCAATGGGCGGAATGGCATCAACGTCGCAATAGACCTTTTGCGAGTTGGACCCAATTTGCCAAAGCTCTTATAGAGCGCTTTGACCGTAAATCAAATTTTGTGGATAAGCACACACAGACAGACACACATCCTAGCAAAGCTGTTATTTTTACAGAAAGAAGGAAACCAAGGAACCAAAAGGGTTATTTTTGGCTGGTATCTCGGTATTGCAGGTTCATGGATTGATTCAGAAGGAGAAAATCATTGTGTCTATCAATCCGAGTTGCAAACAAAATCTTATAAATGTCAACTTAGCAAAGAAATTGCAAGTCCCAACAAAACAAATTGAACATACATAGGTTGATAATGAGGATGTTCAAGTGTACAAGGATTTGAAGATTTCTATGGATAAATATGTGTTTCATGGTGATTTTTATGCTTGAGATATGGATAACATGGATGTTGTTTTGGGATACCCTTGGATGGACTTAGTAGGTACTATAAATATTAATGTGCAGAAGAAATTCCTGAAACTCTGGTATAAAAAGAAGAAAATTACATTACATGATATTTCCATTAATAAGCAGGCAGAGTCCAAGGAGGTTGAAGCAGAAGATGTTACAGGGACTGAAATATCAGATGACGAGCAGTTGATGGTCGATAGTCAAACACAAACAGAGGCTGAAGCCGAAAAGGTAACAGGTGCTGACACATCTGATGAGGGTTTAGTGGCTGAAGTCACATTGGAAAAGAAGACACCACAACATGCACCTCAGCAGAGTGAATTAAAGAAGAAGACATCGTGGGTTAAAACTTCAACATATCATCACCCACATCACCCTGCAAGACAACCATCAAGATGGAAATCAGTTAGTCACAAGGACAACAACCCCCGCAAGATAGATAGGGAGAAGCGAAGATCCACCTACTACACATCAACACAGAAGAGCTACCATGGTCAACTTCCATCTCAAGCGAGCGAGGCACCAGCGAGATCGAGGGTTCACCTTTCTTTTGGATGGCTAGATGCATGTGCATGGTATCAGTGGACTACTCTTTTGAGTAGATCTTATTATTTGTGTTCTTCCCATGTTTCGGGGACCAAACATGCTAAGAGGGGTGGAATGTTATATACCTGGGGGGGTAATATGGGGTACCGAGGGAGGTACCCAAGGTAATAATGTAATAATGGGATGGGCCATAGTAATAAATAAGGTGGTTATCCCATGTCATGTAAGGGACCACAAGTAGTTAATAATAATGTAATGGGCCCATGGTATTAGTTGATGGTATGAGTAAACCATGGTAATGATGCATGGTATTGTATGTATGAGGCCTATATAGAGGCTAGAGACTCCAAATAGAGAGATATGAAGAGAAATAGTCTTGTATGAACAAGCATATGGCTTGTGGAGTGCTCTCCTTCCTTAAGGAGTGAATATATGGTGTTGCCCTATCTCAAGGGTTTGATCAATAAAGAATCATTTCATATTATTTCTAGGTCTATTTGCATTATCTTATATTTTTATATCAGATCTATAATATTTCTGGGTTAGATCTACAACAAGTGGTATTAGAGCTACAACAGATGAAGTTGCGTATACACGCTGGTTCGGCACTTCCAAGTAGCGTGTGCACTCTGATGCATGATTTTTGATGATACAGTTGGTTCTGAATATTGTTGCAGAGTTCAATGTTATGCGCTGTGTTCTGGTGACTGCATTTTGTTGACAGGGTTTTAGTGATTCAGAGTTGGGTGATTTAGAGATTGATGATGCTAGTGTTGATTGATTGTGTTCTTCAATGATATTGATGGGTCCAGTATGAAAATTGGATGAAACGTGGCCTTCAGATTATGGTGTTGTGCTTTAGGAGTATCCAGTCTGAAAATGTATGAAACGTGGTACCTGGAGGAAGAAAGAGAAGGTTGTTACTTTCTGTAGTTCAACAAGTACGTACTAGTACATCAGCTAGTAAAAGAGCTAAGGGGGTGGTAGCTCCCTTCCATTAGCAACTGGAAAATGAGTAAAGGTTGGAAGCATTTCAGTAGGGCGGCACCTACGTACTAGTAAATGGATCGGCTAGTACAGGAGCTAAGGGGGTTGTAGGTCCCTTCTAGGAGAGTCTGGAGAATGAGAGAAGGTTGTAGCCTTTGGCAGCTAGCAGCCTGCATACTGGTATAGGATTGCACCAATACAGAATCATTGTAAAAAGAAGTTTCTAATTAAAAGAAGATTGAGACGACTTGCAGCAGGTGGTTTTCACCCACATTGGGTTTCCACCTTACATCATGGTGTTCATGTGTGCTTCCTATGTGTGATGATCTATTCTATTTTACTGTTGTTGTTTACTATTCATATGGTTAATAATGTTCTGATGCCCTTGTTAAGGATCAACTAACTGAATCATAAGTTTACTAGATATACGCTTGTTGCATTACACACAGTTGCATATACATGCAGTTTTCCTTAACTGAAGTAGCATATATGAATCTTAATATGGAAATGAAAAAATTATATTGATTTGATAAGATTGATTCACCCCCCCCCACCCCCTCTTAGTATTATTTCCAGCATATCCCACCAACCCTATGCTTACACTATAACTATTATTTTGCCCTAATTCCCAAGTGAGCTTAATCTATGTGTGTTGATTTATTAAAGTGTAGTGTTTAATGTCTTGGCTTGGCGGTGCTAACCAAGCTCTCCTTCACCTAAGGTGTGAGTGCGTGTAAAATATGTGTTCAGTGGATGAGTTAATTAACCATGGTTCATGATGCCATATGTTGCTGAAAGTAAAATATTAAAATACTAAAAATGAATCTAAAATGGCAGAAAATTAAACATTCAATCAAGCATACAGAACCCCACCCACAAGGTATACTAAACAGCTAAGTAAGAGAAAGAAAATAGGCCACTCAAATACACATAAAGAGGCCAAAAATATCTCATGTCAAGGGATTGGGATCTAAAGGACCTAAGCTGCTTAAAATGGTGCAAACAAACAACAAAATTAGAAGTGAAAATTGTTGTAAAGGATAGGTATGAAGCTCTAAGACCTAGGATGCTCAAGGGGATCTTAGGGGAAAAAGGAAAACCCAAACTCTAAAGCAAGAAAAGGGAAATTAAACCCATCCAATGGATGTGATCTAAAAAATAGAGGCTAAAAATGTTGAAAACCCTAGACTCCTCTCTCATTAGATGTCTTCCTAACAATGTGGAGGGGTACTCTAAACCCTTGGGGGTTATTTCCTTCCTCGGAGAGACAAAAATAGTCGATCCAAGCCTAAGGGAGCCCAACTAACATAATTGAAAAACCCACACTAGTCTATAGACAACACTTTCATACAAACTATACAAAAAATGAAGAAAGGTCCTAAAAACTAAGGAGCGCAAGTACTCAATGAGACCCAAAAATGGGTAACTTATTGGGCTCATTATTGCTTATTGTTCGTGATTAATCCACCATTATTCATAGTTAATGCATGCTTTTGAGTATATTTATGTTGATTGAATGAATGAGAATAGTCACTTGACCATGGAGGCTAATACATGGTTATTGCAGACTTTTGGACAACTTTTGGACCAAGATCAAGCATTTATGAGCCAGTTGACAGCCAAACACGAGGGAACAAGGTTGAGGATTCATACAAAAGGTGGCTCCTACACTAAATGGCCCCTTGAATTCTCCACCATCAGCTCGGAGTTCAGCAGGCCACCGAAGATGATTCCCAAGGGCAGCCGAGCAGCTTTTTGTAAAGTGACTGATTACTTGCAATTTGAGCAGCTGAGCCCCTTGAGTTAAGGAGGGCTACTGGAGGTCCTCGTAGTGTATAAGAAGGAAGGCTTCCAGCCTTCGTAAGTTACTTTTTTTGAACATTTGTATTTTGCACTCTAGTGCTGCTCTATTTTTGCTCACTTTTGGAGCTTTTGCTGTAAACATTTTTTGTGACATGGTCATTTTCTGAACAATGGAGATCAGTTTCATTTTGCTTCAGCTCTGATCTTCTTCATAGGAGACTATAGCTCTTGGGGTTGGGCCCAACCGAAGTGTTAGGACCTCCTCTGTGTACTACTATATGTTTTTGTTGCCTACAATTAATTTCTGCTAGTAGGTTACAATCTTGCTTGGTTATTTAGCTCATTCTCAATGACTGAAATAGTTGTTCATGTTTCAAGTGATTTAACAGGTTGATAACAGAAAATATCTTCGAAAAAGGCCATCAAGCAACCCTTCATCTCACCTCTCCCTCCTTGGGACCATGAGCTGAGACCAAGGTGTCCTTGCTGCCATAAAAACACTGTTCTTGCTTCTTCATGCAATTTCTAGTGTTAGATTCTTAGTTGCAAAAGTTGGTACCAGTTGTGACTACATGCCTAGGACCATTCTTGCTTGGTTTCCATAGTTGTTTTACATGATTTGCTACCAATAAATTTATGTTCATCATGCTTATGGTTTCTAGGTCAAATTGGGTCAAAGTAGCTAGATCTTTGGTTTTCTTAGTCTTTGTTGATTAGTTTTGGAAAATAACGTGCAGAGCACCTATGATACCTATTCCCCTACCCTTACCCCATCAATGAAACCTACTTCATCCTCTAACTCAGATTCTTGCCTCTCATTTTCCACATTCCCTCACCTTGCCCTAATCTCTACATTCTTGTGCATCATTGCTCCCTCCATCCTCGAACAAATCCAATCACCTTAATCACTCCTTAGCCTCATTCACCAGGTCCTAGACCCCTTAACATCCTTATCCAACCTCCATTTCCAGTTCACCTTTCTTCCACCATTAACCCTCCAAAATTCCCTTTCAGAACATCCTGTAGAAGCTACAGTACATCTTGTAGAACCACTGTAGACTTCTTGTAGAAGCTCACGAAAGCGGTTTCTTGAGTTCTGATCATTGTGAAACTCTTTGGAAGGGTGCTAGGGAGCCCTTAGGCCCTCTTCTCACCTTCCCAACCTCCTCCAAGAATTTCCTTTTGCCAATCACCCTCTTCACAGTAAAAAACCGTTAAAGCACATGCATAATAATTCTAACAACTTACTAAAAAATACAAAAGATGTTTTTTTCCAGATTTTATTGCAGAAGTAGCTTAGTCACATGCATTTTACCTTTATAAAAGTCAATGGCATCCATTTCCACCTCTTTCATCTCTTTTCTTGCACGAGTAGGGTTAGCCGGTAAAACTAGGGTTTGCTAGGGTTTGCATTTCTTTTCAGCTTTCAATTTCTTTCTGAGTTATTTTTCATCCATCACAGTTAAAAGCTTATTCTAAGAGCTCATAGAAGTTGGCTTAAGCTCCTAGCAGACTTATTCCAGCTAATCAAGTGACAGCCGTAGCAAGATCTAGTACTTGTGCATATAGCAGCGTCGCTTCCAAGTTTGTTACAAACTACCGGGTTGATAAAAGTAAAGGAGGGAGTCCCAGGAGTTGCAGTATTATTGTTGCAATACTAGAGCCCACCATACTTTTGGTGCCATTGCTGGGGAAGCGTCAGAGTACTTGTGATTGCTGCTTTTGTTCTATTTTCTACTCCAACCTTCTGCTAAGTATTTTATTTCAACAAGAGTAGAGTAGTTGTTTTATTTCCATTCCGCAATTTCATTTTGGCAAAATTAAATTAGACATTTCCTTCTTTCCTAGACTAGCATTTCAATTCTGCAAGCACAGATTAGCATTTCAATTCCACAATTTCAATTTTGCAAGCGTAGATTAGCATCTCAATTCTGCAAGCATAGCCTATCATTTCATTCCTGCAATTTCATTTCAGCAAAATAGATTAGTCCTTTCCTGCTTTCATTTCAATTCTACATTTTCACTTCAACAAGATAAATTTTAGCTAGTTGCAATTCAATCTATTTCAGATTTGCAGGTACAAGCAGAAAAAACAAGAGAGCAACCCAAAAATATTTCATTTCATGCCTCGTAGGAACAGAGACAATACTGGAAGATTCATACCCAGCACCCCACCACATCACTGAGTCACCCTTCTCTCTTCTTTGGTGGTAGTGATCCAGAAGAACCTATAGGTGAACCTCCAGAGATATATGAAGATCCTATCATAGAAGAAGAGCAAGAAAAAATTCCTCTTGAGAGCATGGCTAAACACAGAAACGGTGTTGGAGATGAGGAGAGAATAGAAGGTGCCTTCCCCATCTAAGAGACCAATGGGGACATGAAGATGAAAAACATAAGTCCCTTAGCCTTACCTCACTTCCATTGATTGACCACTGAAGACCCTGATACCTTCTTGTTTGAGTTTGTTGTCCTTTGCCGAACTTATGACTATGCAAAAGATGAGCAAAATTTGAAATTGTTTCCCTCTACCCTCAAGGATGTGGCCCTATGCTGGTTCATGGGGTTACCTGGAAACAGTATCACAACTTGCACTCAAATGCAGCAAGCCTTTAACAATAAATATTGGGACTACTGTAGGTCAAAGGAAATGAAAGGAAATGACCATGGGAAGTGATGAATCTTTAGAAGACTATGAAGAAAGGTTCCAAGTTAGTTATAAAAGGGCCAGGTTCACACTTGATCCTGAATCTCTGAAGCTCGTTCTGCTCCGAGGAGTCCCTAAATACCTTCTAGATACCCTGCATTTGCTAGTTGGTGGAGACATCTACCAACTACCTTATGAGGACATGAAGGCTGTGTTTAGAAACCACTCTAGGGCATCCCGAAAAAGGGGTAGGGGGAATCCGCTTTTGGCCACTGCCACCTTCTCCAAACAAGAGTTCACAAATAAATTAGAAGACCTTAAAAGTGAGATGAGACATACTGTTGCTATGCAACTAGATACTTTCCAAATCCAGCAGAAGAAAGAGGAAGCTGAGAGGGCTTTTTCCATCTTTTGTCCCAGATGCACAAGGAAGCATCCTAAGAATGAGTGTCCATTGTACTCAGTGGAGGTATGTTTCGTTTGTGAGAAAGACCACCCTACAAACCAATGCCCAACCTTTCCTAAACTTACAGCCAGGTACCAAGGGGCCGAGGGAGCCACTAAACCACTCTACTTCCTCAACCAAAGGAGGCTGTATGGATCCAAACCTTACCTGCAGGGGGTGCAAGGGACATCCCAAACTTATTACCACTCCAACCAATCCACTCATATACCTTCTTGGGGCCCCCCTACTTATCCTTCCTGGTCCGCACCTCCTCCTTGGTCTTATCCATCTTAATACCATACTCAACCTGCTAGTCATTCGCTTCACTCTCATGTTCATCAATAACCTTAGTGGAATGCACCTCAGCCGGGGTGGAGGCCCCAATACAATTCTCCTCCCACCATTTTTCCTCCACCACCTGCTCCACCTCAATCATTACCTCCTGCTCCTCCAAGACAACCCCAGATGCCTGCTCAACCGAACCCGAACCCCAATAACAGACAGGTCCAGCAGGTATATACTGGAGAGACAACATGCCCTACCTATGCCATGGAGATTCAGGAGATCAACCTACGATCTGGGAAGGTCCTTCTAGATCGCCAACTTCCTCCGGAGGATGAGGAAGGGAAACAGGAAAGTGAACCCAAATTCATTCCACCCTTTCTTGAGAGACTAACGATAACCATGCAACCAAACCCAGAGGAGACTGAACATTTGGGAGAACTTAAACAGTTGTGTGTGAAAATACCACTTTTCCAAGCCATAAAAGATGTACCAATCTACAACAAATTGATCAAGGAGAAATTTTTCAAGCACCCAGGCAGGTGCAAGAGAGATGCCCCAACTATTAATATCATAGGACAACTGTTCAATCTAATGTTGGGGCAAGTAATCTGTCCAAAATATTTGGACCCTGGGAGTCCTGTAGTTGATGTCCACATCATTGGCACCATAATCCCCCACACCTTGATTGATCTCGGGGTTGCCATTAATGTGATGGCTAGGGAAACCATGCTCAAACTTAACCTTGAGAGTTCCTTGAGAAAGACCTCGACAGTACTACAGTTAGCAGACCGCTCCACCGTGACTCTCGAAGGGATTGTGGAAGATGTCCTAGTCTCTATTGATTCTTGGGAATAGCCTGCGAACTTCTTGGTCCTTCAGCCGAAGGAAAAACTCACTGGATACCCCCTCATTTTGGGAAGGCCTTGGTTAGCTACTACGAATGCTTACATTAGTTGTCGAGAGGGGAGCATGACCATCAAGAATGGCCCTATGTCCAAACATCTAGTCCTATACCCTCCTGCCCAACCTTTGTTAGAATATGATTTACCTCTCTGGTTGGAGGGGGGAGATGAGGATGAGGTCTACTCTGCACCATTGTGCACAGTAGGAACCACCAGGGGAGGTCCTCAAACCGAGGATGACCTAATGGAGAATTTGATTTGAAATCCACCTCCCAGTGTGATGCCATTAGAGGAGTTGGTGGAAGGTACCCAAGCTAGCACTTTAATAGACCTCTGTGTAGCTGAGCCGACCTCTCCCAAAGTTAAGAGTGTGGAATTTGGCCCTGAAAAAACCTTGAAGATCAACTCATCCCTATCCCCTTCTCAGGAAAAGGAGCTGTGTAGCCTTTTGAACCACCATTTGGATGCTTTCACTTGGAGCTACAAGGAGATGAAAGGAGTCCACCCTTTGGTCTGTACCCACCACATTTACATCAAAGAGGGTTGTAAATCGGCCAGGCAGCCTCTGAGGAGAATGAATCCAACCCTTAAGGACATTGTCAAGGAAGAATTGCAAAAGTTATTGGATGCAGGATTCATCTACCCCATCTCTGACAATGAGTGGGTCTCTCCTCTGGTGCTTGCGCCCAAGAAAAACGGGAAGTGGAGAATTTATGTAGATTACTGAGAACTTAACAAAGCCACCAAGAAGGACCATTTCCCTTTTCCTTTCATAGACCAAGTGTTAGATGGATTGGCAGGGAAGAAATTATTTTATTTTCTAGATGGGTTCAGTGGATATAATCAGATCCAAATCAGCCCAGAGGACCAAGATAAGACCACCTTCACTTGTCCATGGGGCACCTTTGCCTACTAGGTCCTTCCCTTTGGGCTATGCAATGCCCCTACCACTTTCCAAAGAGCAGTACTGAGCATATTTTCCGAGTTGGTTCATGATTCAGTAGAAATCTATATGGATGACTTTACTCCTTATGGGTCCAACTTCCAAGAAGCATTGGCTAACCTAGAAAATTTTTTAACCAAGTGTGTTGAGATGAACCTGTCCCTCAGTCCCGAAAAATGCAAATTCTTGATGATTGAAGTGACTGTGCTAGGTCATACAATTTCTCAGCAAGGATTACAGGTGGTTTTATAGGGAATAGTGTCCACTCGGAGCTGCTATTCCCACTAAGACTGGTAGCTATCTTAGAAACAAACAAGTAAAGTCTACTTTCACTTTCCTTTATGAAAATAGATAAGAGTGGAACAAAGGAGACCAACCTTAGTCTTGCGCTTGGTTTCCTTGCTTGTTCCTCTCCTTACGGATAGATCTTGGCCACTTCTTCTTCGTCTGCCCAACTTCAAAGAGCACCTGTGGAATCAAAGTAGCATACTGCTATCGAAGAACAGAGATCTATATTCATAAATAACACAGGACTAGATATGCGTTAACGATATAGATGTATATATAAACAAACATACAAGAATATGGAGGAAAACTTGAATAAATTTATTAAGATCAAGAATAGAAAGAGGATTACAACCATATGTTCTGACCCAACATCATCCTCCAGCAAGAAAGCCCTTCTTCACCTCAAGTAAATCTTAGATCACCCAACACTATGAAGTTTCACCAGAAAACCAACAACACTTCTCTACAAGATACAAGATTCCAGCCTCTGGATCTCTGTGATGAGGGATCCATGTATAGATGATTGTAGGGGTGTGAGTCATCTTTTGGGGTCTTGATTAGTGTCCTCTCTCTGATAGTTCTTGATTCCACTTGGAGACCGATGATCTCTTACTCATCCCTGGTTGAAAACAGAGAGGCAAGTGTCAGAGGGGAAGCTTCTGGAAGATTCCATGATTCCTACAACTTGCAAATTTCCCCTGCCATTTGTCCATTCTCG
Organism: Pinus taeda; assembly: GCA_000404065.3. Classification (NCBI taxonomy): domain Eukaryota; kingdom Viridiplantae; phylum Streptophyta; class Pinopsida; order Pinales; family Pinaceae; genus Pinus; species Pinus taeda. The sequence goes on from APFE030017924.1 coordinate 39,126, forward strand.
ACCATCGCAACCTACAAAGGGGAAATTTAGTATGCATTGCACCCTTTACACTGGGAAGGTGATATGCATCACACCCTCTGCACTGAGTATTCAGTATGGTCCAGTTTTGACCATTTCTGAGCATTTTTTAGTGGAGAACTTCTGGGAGATGATGTAATCAGCTGACCTTGTTCCTTTAGGTAGTGAAGCAACACTTTTAGGGACTTAGGAGCCCTTAGATTATGGACATTTATGATTAGGGTTGCAATGCCCAAAAATGTCTATAAAACATTTGGAAATCAAGAATTGATCTGCAGCTCAAAGGGGAGATGGTGGCTCAATGGAACTCCACAGTGTTAATGTTGGATGACTGCGACATTTTTCGCTTGGCGGAAAATGATTACCTCATTTGGAAAGGTCTGGGAGGCTCCTCGATAGTTCTGGTCAAACATATATATCTACAGCTCCTTATCTCTGAGGACGACGATGATGGAGAACCTTTTCCATATTCATTCTGGAAATTCGGATGCCCTACTAAGTCCATTATTTTCGCATGGCTGGTGTACTGTAATAGAAATCTTACATGGGAGAATTTACAAAAGCGGAACTGGCACGCGCCTGCCATATGCCCCCTTTGTTGGAATGATTACGAAAACAACATACACTTATTCTTCTCTTACTCTCAGGTACAATTGATCTGGAAGAATCTTGCTTACCACTTTGATTTCACGCTACGCCCCTTCCCATCCATTGCAGAAGCATTCAAGAGCTGGTGCTCCATGAAAAAAGATTGGCGGACTATCCCAATATTGGCCATTTGGGCCATCTGGAAGTGGAGAAATGGCAAGATCTTCGACTCAAAACAGGAAACAAATATTTCTGTTGCTGCATCCATTATTTCATTATACAATGCCCTTGATTTAGCTGGTATGCATAGGAACAAGAAAGTAAATGGACAGAAGGCTACAATGAATGGGGAAGGAATTGGAATGAGGCCCACAGCAGCGATGACTACAGATTCTCCATGTGCATTCTTCGGTGGAGCTTCCCAATGTGGAATATGTTCATGTGGCGTATATATTAAAGTAGCAGGGGACCAGGCCATTGAAATTTATTGGAATGCTGGCCCGGGGTCTAATAATAGAGCAGAGGTGGTGGCTTTGGCAGGGCTCCTATCTTTCTGCAACTATCTTGACATTCCTTTTTTGCAAATATATGAGGACTCGAGGATAATAATTGATCATGTTTTAACAAGACACAACATAAAAAATATACATCTTGCATGTTGGCTGGATAAAATTGCAGCGATATGGGAAAACAAGAAGACCTATAAGATCTCACACATTGACAGGAGTAGAAACAAACAAGCAGATGCATTATCCAAAAAGGGCTTAACTTCTCCCAAAGGCGTTTGGCGGATGCAGATCAAAATGGACAACAACTACATCCAAATACATGACTTTTGTTTTTCAGGTATATGATCTTTTTACTATGGAAATTTCTGGTATGTTTTCCAACTCATGCTCATAACTATGGCTATCACATAAACAAAGGTATGCATATTCAACCTTGCTGCCCTAATAAATCCTTTTGCATCCCTATAGCGGTAGAACAAAATATCAAAATCTCCTCGAAGCATTGTGTGGTATATACAGGAATGCTAAAAAAATGTTTCTTACTGTTTTTCAGATAGGGCACTCATGGAATTATTATCCGTTTTTTGTATTATCTATATCAGAAAATAATAGAAATATACAGCTTTTTTTTCATGCTGAAAAAAAATTAGTTGATTTTTGTTATATTAAATTTTTAGAAAGTGGAAGGAAAAAATTATAATATTTGATAATGTGGTCATAAGATTTTAAATATATTA
>APFE030017924.1:50194-130529 GCA_000404065.3 Pinus taeda
GGTCTTGATTAGTGTCCTCTCTCTGATAGTTCTTGATTCCACTTGGAGACTGATGATCTCTTACTCATCCCTGGTCGAAAACAAAGAGGCAAGTGTCAGAGGGGAAGCTTCTAGAGGATTCCATGATCTTCCACCTCATAAATTGCCCCTGCCATTTGTCCATTCCCGACCATTGCACCCTACAGAGGGGAAATTTAGTATGCATCGCACCCTTTACACTGGGAAGGTGATATGCATCACACCCTCTGCACTGGGTATTCAGTATGGTCCAGTTTTGACCATTTCTGAGCAGGTTTTAGTGGAGAACTTCTGGGAGATGATGTAATCAGCTAACCTTGTTCCCTTAGGTAGAGAAGCAACACTTTTAGGGACTTAGGAGCCCTCAGTTTATGGACATTTATGATTGGGGTTGCAGTGCCCAAAAATGTCTATAACAGGTGGATCCCAGCAAAATTGCTATCATCCAAAAGGTTCCACCTCCTCAAAAGGTAAGATATGTTCGTAGTTTTCTAGGCTTAGCAGGATATTATAGAAGATTCATTAAATATTTCAGTAAGCTAGCCTCACCATTGTTTGGTCTTTTGGGGAAGGATGTTGAGTTTATATGGACTGACAACTGTCAAGAGGCTCTAGATGAGTTGAAAGATAGGCTAGTAACCACCCCAATCTTGAGAGGTTCAAACTGGGCCCTACCTTTACACATCCACACTGATGCCTCAAACAAAGCCATAGGGGCAGCCTTAGGACAAGTTGAAGAGAAACTACCATATGCCATCTACTTTTCCAGCAAAAACCTTTCCAAGGCAGAGTTGAACTATATTGTAATCAAGAAATATTTCTTGGCCATAGTCCATTCCCTAAACAAGTTCAGACACTACATCACTGGTTATCAAACATTTGTGCACATTGATCATGTTGTGATTAAGTATTTAATGAATAAGCTTGATGTGAATGTTCGTATCATTAGATGGTTTCTTTTGTTACAACAATTTGATTTGACCATTGTTGATGAGCTAGGTAAGAAAAACGTTGTTGCTAACTTTCTGTCTAGACTAGATTTGCCTATAGGTGAAGATAGGACGGTGGATGATCAAATTCCAGATGAACACCTGTTTGCTATTTCAGTTCTCTCTCCCTGGTTTGTGGATATAGCAAAGTACTTGGTTTCAGCACAATTCCCTTTGCACCTAGCCTCAAAGGAGAAGAGCAAAATTGTGAGGAAAAGTGCCCCATTCACTTGGATTAGGGGCAACCTGTTTAAACTTGGCCTAGATCAGATCTTGAGGCATTGTGTTAGGGAGGAGGAATTTTTTGACATCCTCCTAACCTGTCATGATGGACCGTGTGGAGGCCACTTTGCAGCAAAAAGGACTGCCTTTAAAATTCTACAGGAAGGCTACTATTGGCCCACTCTTCATCAAGATGTCAGAAGATACGTCAGCCAATGTGACTGATGTTAGAGGATGGGGAAACCGACTCTAAGGGATGAAATTCGCCTCCAAACTCAAGTGACTTTTGAGCCATTTGAGAAGTGGGGCATAGACTTTGTGGGTCCTATCAATCCTCCTTCAAGGCAGAAGTCATACATCATTGTGTGCATGGACTATTTGACCAAGTGGGCAGAGACAAAGGCAAAAAAAGCAGCGATGGAAGAAAAAGTGGCTGAGTTTTTGAGAGAAAATATCTTCTACAAGTTTGGATACCCAAGGGAATTAGTTACAGATCAAGGAAGTCGGTTTACCTCTAACCTGATTGAAGACCTAGTCGTTCATCACAAGATTAAGCACAGGACTTCCACCCCTTATCATCCGCAAGCAAATGGGCAGGTGGAAGTCACCAATAGAGCTTTGGAGGAGATTTTGACTAAAGTGGTGGGCAGCAATAGAAATGATTGGGCAGATCGCTTGGTTGAGGCCACCTGGGCCTACAATACCACTTGGAAAACTACAACCAGTTTCACACCTTATGAGTTGGTCTACAAGAAGAAGGATTTGTTATCCATAGAATTCGAGTACAACACATTGAGGTTGGCAGCTCAGCTGGACCTAGACCTCAGCCATGCACAACAGGATAGATTACTACAGCTGAATGGATTGGATGAACAGAGAATGTGGGCCCTTCTCCACTCAGAAGTGGTCCAACTCCAGAGAAAGGTATGGCATGACCAACACCTTAATGAAAAGTAATTTTAGCCAGGATATTGGGCGCTGTTATATGAATCAAGATACAAGGATTTCAAAGGGAAGCTGAGGACAAGGTGGCTAGGACCATATATAGTGGAGAAATGCAACGACAATGGTTTAGTTCTCATCAAGACCATTGATGAAGAAGCCATCCCCATGCTCGTTAATGGGCATCGATTGAAAATCTACAGGAAACCCCTCTCTAGGCAGGAGTTTCCTGTAGATTTCCTGTAGACACCCCAACACTGATACAAGGACTCCTCATCAACCAAATCCCTCGTCAGCAGTATAGCCCTGCTTGTTTAGCTTGCATCCCGAGAGGAGAAGAAACTACAGGAATCCTGTAGCAGCTGATCCCTCTGGAAGACATACTTTGGAGACATGGGTAGCCAAAAACGACAAAGGAAACATGCAAAGGGCTCATCTGGAATGTGAAAATATCGCCAGTAGCCGAAGCCAAGAAAAACTTGTGCATGCGGCATCAATGAACGAAGAAAAGGTTCCAGAACCCGTGCATGCAGCATCAACGAACAAAGGAACGGGTTCCAAAACCTGTGCATGAAGCAGCAACACACGAAGGAGTGGTTCCAAGACCCAAATTCTACATAATGCGGCTGTGACCACACAGGTAAGTGCCTAAACTCATTTTTCAATTGCATAAACTATATTTCAAAAGCTGCATGCCTATGGAAATGGTGCGGATTGAATAAAATTGGTGGCCAGTCAACTAGCCACCCTCAGCCAGTTACATAGCCTCGTGAGATCTGAACAAGCCCAGTTACATTCAAAATTGCCAACGGGATGTGCAGCCAACACGTGTGTAGTGTCCATTCAAGGAATGATTGTTGGGACTGGTAGTGGTGGCGGTGGTTAACGGTAGAGGAGAGGTGATGGCAGTCAAAAATACGCAGAGAAATCATGGCTATGACGACAGATCAATAGTCCGATCCAGCCACCTCATTCTCTCACCACGAATCACGTTGAAGTTAAAAGATGCTCCGCTGAAACTCACACCACCTTCTATTCATTTTTGCACTTGCAACGTCCTCGACTAGAGTACACGTCCTTTGCGTCCAAAAACTATTAACCAGTTGTACTCCACTGGATTTTCTACTTGTTTTTCAAAATCTCCTGCGTATTGGGCTAGCTCAGAGGCGCAGTGACATTCTACAAGAACCAGGGGGGTCTTCTACAAGAAGAGTCCTACAGGAAATACTGCACAGCTTTCCAGAGTAGGGAAGCCATGGATTTTTCTTTGTCGAATTAGGAGCTCCAAATGAGGTAGGCTTGGAAAACTCTTCTATGCACAGTATGTTTTGAAAAGGTGGTGAATTGAATGACATCAGATTGGGGAATCAGAGGAAAACAATCTACCTATGAATTGAAAAAACATTTGATTGTGTATTTCACTGGGTTTCCCAACTGCTTCTGCATCAAGATTCTCTTCTGTGTTTCCTATGTTTTTTAAAATTCTCTTGTAGGGGGGATATATGCAGCTCTTGGGGCCAGCCAGTGTATGGAAAAATTTTAAATTTTCATATCTGAATGCGTACTGAGAAGAAAAGTTGATCTCTGTACTCCATCTGTAGAAACAAAACTCTTCCTTTCATAAACAGATAGTTGAGTCTTGGGTAACAACAGTCTCAAAATCAGGGAATTGACTGCTAATTGACATTGAACAGCTGAGGAATCCTTCCGTGAGTCCAGGGGGAAACCATAAACAACATTCCATTTCCTAACCAAAGCATAAAAGAAAAACACTCTCACCATGCCAGGGAGATTCCTAAGGAAAGAACCCTTGGACTCCAGCAAATTGCATGAGCACCCTAAGGTGGTGAACCTTTTCACGTGGGCCAATTGGATGTCATTCTTGGACGAAATTTAGGGTCATGATGAGGAGATAGCTGAAGAACTTTTAATGTCCCTAAAACCTCAATCAAAGACACATGCCATAATAAGTTTTAGGGGTTTGACCCTAGAACTTACCCCTGAGCTCATCAGTCGAGTTACCAGTCTACCATTAGGGCTCCCTTGGAGAAAAGAAGAGAAGGCATTGGTCCAAGGTGCCAAGAAAGCATTATTTCTACTCGAGGAACATCCTGTAGAAGACAAAAATGGGGTGAGGAGAACTAGCTTGCCTCCTCTCTGGAGTGAAGTCAGCTTCCAAATCATGAAGTACATTACTTGTGAAGGAAGATTTAGCATTGTCTATGGCTATCATTTCAGGTTGTTCTGTGAACTTAGACATGGAATTGATTTACCTCCAGCAATGAAGCTGAGCATTCCCTATTTCCTTCTTCAGTCACTCATTGAATGTGGTACAAAATTGAATGATCCTAGATCAACTAGCCCATCATGGGCTCATCAAACTATTAGTGGAGGATGCCCTGCACACCTACTATCCCCATATCTTGGGAGATCTTCCGAAACATGTCTAGGGGTGAAAAAATTAGAATTTTGGCTGAAAATATCACCCCATCTAGTAGTGAGGAAGGGGAACACATTGAAGAAGGTGAGAAAACCAATGGTCAAGGAATGCAGAACATTCAAGCACAACAAGAACAGAAAGGAAACGGAGAAATGGGCCAGGTTGCTGAGACTAAAATAGAGGCGTAGACAACAACACAAACACCACGGGAAAAGAGAATGCAGAGTACAGTAGAGAGGGATGAAAAACCTCAAATGAAGGCTGTCACAGCCACAGCAGACACCCAAAAACGAAAGGAAAAGACACATGCTGAAATAGCAGCAACACAGATAGAAACAATTGACACAAGGGCTTCTACAGGAAGCAGGGAAACATAACAGCAAGAGGAGAAATCACCTGAGATTTTGGCAAGAGAGGCAGCAGCTGTGTTTGCCGCCTTAAGCACACCTCCAAAACAAAAAGGGAAGAGAAAAAGGCAGATCTCCATGTACTTTAAAGCAAGAAGGAGCACACGAATTAAAGTAGGCAGACCCCAACCTCAATCAAAGGCGCCACTTGTCATCAAGGACACATCGCCTAAACCAAAAGAAGGATCTCCTTCACAAATATCCATCACCTATGAATGAGGAAGCCTGAAATCATCCACCTGGAGAGAGAGAATTACGCTGATGGACTCAAAGACAGTTCTACAAGAAGCTGAGAAGCCTCTACAGGAAACTCTAGCTAAGCTAAGGCAGACCGAGAAACTGGACGAAAAGGCAGCCAAACCATCACAAGGAGAAGAGAAGATAGAGAAAATATTGGAACCAAGCCCTCGACCTAGCTTGGGTTCATACTATGACTTATTAGAAGCCGAGAAGATAATTCCCCAGAAATTTGTGGTGCCACTTTTCTTTGCACTAGAAGAAGAAAGAATTAGGAGTCACACTTGGATGAGGATTGCTAAGTCCAAAGGTGTGGCAGACATAGGCCACCCAGAGGAACAACTCAAGGAATCTAGAAAAGAATTGGCCATGGTAAGGCATGTGGAGAGCAGTCAAAGGGCCAAACTACAGGAAGAAAATGAGCTACTAAAACAACAGCGCAGCTTCAGGGAAGGCATAGCGAAGATAAGCCCCCCATCTGGGGAGAACAACAACAATAGGAAAGGCCTCCAGTAGACAAAGAAATCTCTAATGAACAACAAAAAGGGGATGGGCTGCACGCTGAGGTTTAGGTGCTAACAAAGCGGCTACAGGAGAAAGAGTTACAAGCAGCAGAGGAAATACAGTCTCTAAAACAACAGGTACAAGAAAAGGAGGCCCAACTGGACTGCATGGCCAGCTAGACAGTAGAGGCCTTGTAGTGTAGGCAACCTACCAAGTCATATGCCTTATATATGAAAGATCAATGGTTGCAGTTCCAGATTAACACCTTGGCCCAAAGGGGCACCATTCCATTTCAAAATTACCATCAATTCATGGCTTTGTGTGATAGTAGCTCAGCAAAGGATAAGGCCAAGTTATCAGAGTTCTACTTACACAACTTGGCGCTTCCTAACATGAACGTGTGGGACCCCAATGCTGCAGAGGGAGATGTGAAACTTATGGCCATGGCCTCTTGGTTAAATCATGATAAAAAAAAGGTGGCAGAGATTCAAAATCTCATGAACAAGGAGCTAAGTGAGCCACTCATGATCAAAGCAGAGTTGGAGGATCCCTCAGCCTTGATATATGCCCACCAGCACCTGGCCAATAATCCTCAGATTATGCCAGATTACATTGAATGACAAGCTCAAGCCATTGCTCATTTTGAGGACATGGAAAGACTATTGTGGGATAACTGCATTCATGCTTGCACTAGGAGGTGGAACACACTGTCCCACAGTCTGAAGATAAGAGAATATCACTCCCCAACAAGGATGAGGGAGGCCTTGGCAAGAGGACCCCTCTATAAACAGTCAATGCAAAATCTGCAGGCCAACTGGATCAGCCTAAAATTCAGTCCTCCCTTGCTTTTAGGACTGCTAGAAGGAGTCAAAGAAGAAGAGGAACATAGGAAGTGGGAGGAAGTAGAAAGAAAAGAAGGATTTCATGACTAAGAAGGAGACATCACCTCGGAAGCTTGGGATGTGAGAGAAGCAATCAAAGAAATCAAAGATGATGAGCTGGATTAGTTGCTCGGAGGATGAGCAACCCTTTTTGCAGGGAGTGATGATGAGCCCCAACAATGGGTAACTTATTGGGCTCATTATTGCCTATTGTTTGTGATTAATCCACCATTCTTCATTGTTAATGCATGCTTTTGAGTATATTTATGTCTATTGAATGAATGAGAATAGTCACTTGACCATGGAGGCTAATATGTGGTTATTGCAGATTTTTGGACAACTTTTGGACCAAGATCAAGAATTTATGAGCCATTTGACAGAAAAACATGAGGGAACAAGGCTGAGGATTCATAGGAAGGGTGTCTCCTGCACTAAATGGCCCCTTCCTCAAATTCTCCACCATCAACTTGGAGTTCAGCAGGCCACCGAAGATGATTCCCAAGGGCCGCCGAGCAGCTTTTTGTAAAGTGATTGATTACTTGCAGTTTGAGTAGCTGAGCCCCTTGAGTTAAGGAGGGCTATTGGAGGTCCTCGTAGTGTATAAGAAGGAAGGTTACCAGCCTTCGTAGGTTACTTTTTTTGAACATTTGTATTTTGCACTCTAGTGCTACTGTGTTTTTTCTCACTTTTGGAGCTTTTGCTGTAAACATTTTTTGTGAGATGGTCATTTTCTGAATAATGGATATTAGTTTCATTTTTCTTTAGCTTTGATATTCTTCTTAAGAGCCTGTAGCTCTTGGGATTGGGCCCAACTCAAGTGCCAGGACCTCCTCTGTGTACGGTTATATGTTTTTGCTGCCTTCAATTAATTTCTACTAGTAGGTTACAATATTGCTTGGTTATTTAGTTCATTCTCAATGACTAAAATAGTTGTTCATGTTTCAAGTGATTTAACAGGTTGGTAATAGAAAATATCTTTGAAAAAAGCCATCAAGCAACCCTTGATCTCACCTCTCCCTCCTTGGGACCATGAGCTGAGACCAAGGTGTCCTTGCTGCCATAAAGACACTGTTCTTACTTCTTCATGCAATTTATAGTGTTAGATTCTTAGTTGCAAAAGTCGGTACTGGTTGTGATTACATGCTTAGGTCCATTCTTGCTTGGTTTCCATAGTTGTTTTACGTGATTTTCTACCAATAAACTTCTGTTCATCATGCTTATGGTTTCTAGGTCAAATTAAGTCAAATTAGCTAGATCTTTGGTTTTCTTAGTATTTGTTGATTAGTTTTGGAAAATAACATGCAGAGCACCTGTGATACATCTTCCCCTACCCTTACCCCAACAATCCAACCTGCTTCGTCCTCTAACTTAGATTCTTGCCTCGCATTTTCCACATTCCCTCACCTTGCCCTAATCTCTACATTCTTTTGCGTCATTGCTCCCTCCATCCTTGAACAAATCCAATCACCTTAATCGCTCCTTGGCCTCATTCACCAGGTCCTAAACACCTTAAAATCACTATCCAACCTCCATTTCCACTTCTCCACTTTTCTTCCACCATCAACCCTCCAAAATTCCCTTTCGGAACATCCTGTAGAACATCCTGTAGAACCCCTGCAGACTTCCTGTAGAAACTCACGAAAGCAGTTTCTTGAGATCCGATCACTGTGAAACTCTTTGGATGGGTGCTAGAGACCCCTTAGGCCCTCTTCTCACCTTCCCAACCTCACATTTTCCACATTCCCTCACCTTGCCCTAATCTCTACATTCTTGTGCGTCATTGCTCCCTCCATCCTTGAACAAATCCAATCACCTTAATCGCTCCTTGGTCTCATTCACCAGGTCCTAAACACCTTAAAATCACTATCCAACCTCCATTTCCACTTTTCCACTTTTCTTCCACCATCAACCCTCCAAAATTCCCTTTCGGAACATCCTGTAGAACATCCTGTAGAACCCCTGCAGACTTCCTTTAGAAGCTCACGAAAGCAGTTTCTTGAGATCCGATCACTGTGAAACTCTTTGGATGGGTGCTAGAGACCCCTTAGGCGCTCTTCTCACCTTCCCAACCTCCTGCAAGCATTTCCTTTTGCCAATCACCCTCTGCACAGTAAAAAACAGTTAAAGCACATGCACAATAATTTTGACAACTTACTCAAAAATACAAAAAGATGTTTTCTTCCAGATTTTATTGTAGAAGTAGCTTAGTCACATGCATTTTACCTTTCTAAAAGTCAATGGCATCCATTTCCACCGCTTTCATCTCTTTTCTTGCACCAGTAGGGTTAGCTGGTAAAACTAGGGTTTGCTGGGGTTTGCATTTCCTTTCAGCTTTCAGTTTCTTTTTGAGTTAGTTTTCATCCATCAGAGTTAAAAGCTTCTTCTAAGAGCTCATAGAAGTTCGCTGAAGCTCCTAGTGGACTTGTGCTAGCTGATCAAGTGATAGCCGGGGCAAGAGCTAGTACTTGTGCATATAGCACCGTCGCTTCCAAGTTTGTTACAAACTACCGAGTTGATAAAAGTAAAGAAGGGAGTCCCAGGAGTTGCAGCATTACTGCTGCAATACTGGAGCCCACCAGTACTGACCTACTTTCTGAGGTAATGCAGTTTCTAGGGAAAAAAGTGTGCTATGGAGCATACTAAATAGCAAAAAAGGTGCTCTCTATTCCTGTTGATCTCAATTGGTAGATTTCACATAGATGTTGCATTATCCTGCTTGGATAGTACCCGTGACCTGCAAAAGAACCAAAAACTCTTCATAATCTAAACATTTTACAAAATAGGGCTTAAAATTGGAAATAAAATTGAGAGGCCTAAAAAATGCCTGAAGAAACCTTCAAATTTATGAAACTTCAGTCACCCAAGAACGTGGCTATTAAACTAGTGGAGTCACCATATGCTGACGATAAACGTAACTAAATACCCTCTGTAGTTGCCATTTGTTAGTGTGAAAATTCCTAGAAGATGTACCAAAAACCCTCACTTAAGTCACTAGGTGATAAGTGACCCTAATAACAAATTGATGGCTATTGTCATTCTAGATCTGCAACAAAAATGGAAAATCTACAGTAAAAGAAAACAAGATCCAAAACAAATAGCATGAAAATTATGTACCCAGAATAATAACACAGTGGAAAGATAATTTTAAATGAATAAATCTTTATTAATAACACGTGGTGAAGGAGATATACAGATTGGTCTGTATGTCCCCCTCTGTGGGATGGGTCTTTTGATATCCTTGATGCTTCAGAAATAGAATTCCCTCTCTCAATCGTGTGAAAAACCCAGACAAAGTGAATAACTCAAATGGGAGCTCAAGAAAAATGACAATAATGTTGACGATGATAATGATCATGGTGAGTAACGAATGAAAAAACCCTCTTCCTATAGCAAAGCATGGAGTTAATCTCAAAAATGGAGAATACTAAAATATTGTTGACCAAATTCATATATAACTACTTGGAAAACTTTATTATATTTATTGGAGAGGGAAAATGAATTTAAAATGGTTAAATTCCTTTATTTAGAAATAATTAACAAATAAAATGATTTATTAATTATTTCATGAGAAATAAGAAAGGTGTGAAATCAAAATAATTATTAAATAGTGATAATAATTATTCTAATAACAGAAATATGGAAATTCAAATAAATAATGATTTATTTAAATATTCCTAAGGAATTTAGTCAAATGTGACAAGGAATGATTATTAAATAACAATTTAATAATAATTCCTAGATAAAATTAATAAATAATGATTTATCTAATTATTCTCATGTGGTTTTTTTATTTAAATCAAAAAATAATTTAATAAAAGTGGTTATTAAATTATTTTCCACAGTCAAAGTTATTTTACTATGGTAAAATTAAATCCACGTGGTGTAGTTCAATCCACCTAGTTAGAAATGGCTAGGTGATCATTTTTTGGTGATAACAAGCTTGTCCTCTCCCTAACTATTTTTGAAATAAGCCATCATGCAAAAGAACCTGAGCCTAAGTACATAATATTCCATTTTTTGTTTTGGCTCGGAGCGATGTGGTGACCTTCCAGTCACATGGTATTTCCACTTTTAGACCATTTTCCCCACTTTGAGTAATTATTTCTCCTTTTCTCATAATCACCACCCACTATTTGTTATCCTAGCTTGATTGATGTGACATCTTCATGTTGGATGAGTGCTTACCATCACTTTTAGTTTACTAGCTGAGAGTGGCCAAGTTAACTGACTAGCTCCAACTTATTTAAACATCCCCTCTTGACAATTACACATTTTCATTATTCACATATAGGGAGGAGGTAAGCGTTTTCCATACCTATGCCTACCCCATGATCAAACTGTTGTAGGTAATTGTATGTTGTAGTTGGACCATATCATTGGCATCAAGGGATTTGACTTGCTGGCTTATTTCCTATCTATTTCTTCATTTCTCATCACAATACTTGACTACTATGTTTGTTGTCTGTGCAGGTATCTTGTTGATGTTCAAGTTGTTGTTGCTAGTGGAAAGTCCTCCTAGGAGTGATATGACTACTTCAGAGTGGTCTCATAAGTCTCCATCACCCCCCTCCACCCCCACTGATGAGAAAAAAACAAGATCAGTTTTTTCTATGATGTGTCCACAGGATGCAATAGGAGGAGGTTTTCTTCATTTAGCATTCCTTCCCTTTTGTTTTGGGGCCTTCAATATACATGGGGTGGATGAAAGAATTTGTAACAATTCCTAAGGACAATACTAGGACCATGAGGGAGTAGTGTAGACTTGTAAAAATTAGGATAATGGCTTCTATGTTCTTTTTTAAAAATAACAAGGGTAAGACAAAGAAAGTGAATAGTGAGGGATTCTTTATTAAATGGGATGGATTAGTGATACATGGATTATGAACCATGATGAAGGAACCATATTCATAATTTTCAAGGTCATAGGGTCCCTGTTGGGCTATCCTTTTCCTCTGATTTCGCACCTATTGCTTTTCAGGACCCTCCTATAGCACTACAAGATCTTCCTATAGCAATTACAGGTCCTTCTTATAGCAGTCCAGAGAGGGGGTAAAAATTTAATTTCGGGATAGCGGGATGGTGGAGAGAAGTGATCACATGAGTGGAGATGATAGATAAGAAGTGTATGGATGGAAGAATTAAAGAAATATTGAGAATTTTGGCCTTGTAGTCATGGAATCTGCTACTGTATATAGTCTTGGAAAATGATAAAAAGGTCAGCAGACATGGTAAAAATCCTTTTCTTCTATTTTATTTTTTCTTTGTTCTTGAGATACATAGGCTACCTCAGAGGAGTTTTTCATCCTGTATGCCTACCGTAGGTGCCTCAATAGAAATTTTTACCTAGGGATCGTTTTATTTTTCTTTCTTTTTTCTTTTTCTCTTAGGCTGCCTCAGAGAGGTTTTCAACCCAGGAGTTGCCCTTAGATGCCTCATAAAGTTTTTTATCTAGGCATTTTTCCTTTTTCCTTTTTCTTTATTTTCAGCAAAAATATCTAAGAGTGTTGTGGACTGGGAGCTATGACATTGCCAATCACATTGACTTATTTTTTCATTGTACTGATCAATTCTGCCTTAGACATAGGTTTCTCGTATAACTTCATCTTGTAACCATTGACAAGCAAGGTGATCCCTTCCTAATCAATGGTGTTGATTTGAACAACTCCATTATCATGAAAATTTTCTATTAGTTATGGGCCTAACCATATTATCATCAGTTTTCGTTTAAAATCTTTTAACCTAGAATCATGTAATAATGCCCAATCTCCTTCTTGAAAAACCTTCTCCTTGATATGATAATCATGATAGAACTTCCTTTGCAATTGTAGAACTTCAGTGTGGAGGAGGACCTGCATTCTAAACTCATCCAAGAAATTCAATTAGTGGAGCCTCTCTTGTTGTGCTTTGGTGACATCAAAGTCTAATTGGGCTTCCATTCTCAAATTATTATACTCAAACTCAATAGAAAGTAGAAATTTCTACCCATAAACTAGATGATATGAAGTGGACGCAATAGTTGTCTTCCAAGTGGCATTATAGGCCCAAGTGGCCTCCACTAATTTGTCTATCAAATTTCTCCTGTTTCTTCTCACAACCTTGGTGAGGATGCTCTCCAATGCCGTATTTGTAACCTATACTTGGCCATTTGCCTGATGGTGATAGGAAGTAGATGTTATGTGTTTGATATGATGTTGCCTTAGGAGAATCTCAACCAAATGTGATGTGAATTGATCCCTCTGATTGGTGACTATCTCTCTTGGGCACCAAAATTTGTATAAAATATTTCCCCTTAAGAACTAAACCATTTTCTCCTTTGTTTCTACTTTGATAACCTTTTTCTTAGCCCACTTTGTTAAGCAATCAATGCAAACAATGATGTAATTTTTCTTCCCTGATGGTGGATCAATTGGCCCAATCAAATCCATGCCCCTCTTGTCAAAATGATCTAATTACACTTGAAGTTGTAGAGGCATTTCATCCCTAGGTGTGGGTTTCCTCATCCTCTGGCACAGATCACATATGTTGGTATACCTCCTTGATCTTGGTGGAGAGTGGGCCAATAGTAGCCATCTTGAAAAGCTTTGAAAGTTTCTTTCTTGGCAGCAGAATGACCCCCATAGGGCCCCTCATGGAAGGCTAAGAGGATTTCAAAGACTTCATCTTCCCTAACACATCTCCTTAAAATATGATCCGATCATAGCTTGAAAATATCCCCCCTAATCCAAGTGAAATTGGCACTTTTCCTTACAATTACGCTCTTCTGCCTAGATGATAGATTTGGAGGACATATCCCCAACTAGGTAGTTGGCTATGTTATCAAACAAGGGAGAGAGCACTGAGATAGAAAATAGCTACTCCTATTGAAGTTGATCATCCACTGTCCCTTCAACACCTGCAGGCAAAGTATTTCTAGACAAAATGAAATTGACTACATTTTCTTTTCCTGGCTTGTCCGAGATAGTCAAATCAAATTGTTATAACAGTAACATCCATATAGTTATTCTAACATTCACATCATGCTTATTCATCAAATATTTAATGGGTTCATGATCAATATGCACAAAAGTTTGGTATCCCATGATGTAGGCCTAAATTTGTTTAATGAATGTACAACAGCTAAGAGATCTTTTTCAGTGATAGTGTAGTTTAATTCAACCTTAGAAATATTTTTACTAATGAAATAAATGCCATAGGGTAACTTATCATCTATATTCTCCAAGGCTTCCCCCACAAGTTTATCTGATACATCAATATGGATATCAAAATACATAGCCCAATTGGGACCCCTAAGTATGGGTGTAGTGGTAAATTTCTCTTTTAATATCTCAAGGGCCTCTTGGAAGCTACTTGTCCAACATAATTATGAGTCCTTGGAAAACAATCCAAACAATGGTGAAGCCACTTTACTGAAATACTTGATAAACCTCCTATAATAGCTATCTAAGCCTAAGAAACTCCTAATATCCCTCTAATTTTGAGGAATAGGGACCCTTTTTATGATGGAAATATTCTTTTGTTCCACTTGTATCCTTTCTGAGATATTGAGCAGCCAAGGAAAGTTCCTTCGTTCATTAATAATCAATGAGAGGTTAATTTCAATGCACTTTCTCACAACTTTACCCATATTAGAGATAACCTTCAGCAAGTCACACCCATAGGGAGTGAAATCATACATGTAGATCTCCACAAAGTCATGGACAAGCTCAACAAATATGCTAAGAAATTCCTTTTGAAAAGTTGCAGGGGGATTGCATATACCGAATGGGAGGACCCTATAAGAACATATACCTCAAGTACATGTGAATGTAGTCTTTTCTTGGTTCTGAGGGTTGATCGAGATGATTTTAATGACCAAATCCATCTAGGAAAGAGAAGAACTTATTCCCTACATGAGCATATAAAAATTGATCAATGAAAGGAAAAGGGAAATGGTATTTCTTTGTGGTCTTGTTCATTTCTATGTAATCCACATAGATCCTCCAGTTCCCATTATTCTTTGGGACTAAGGCTAGAGGCGACACCCACCCACTATCTGATATGGGGTATATGGACCTTGAATCCAACAGCTTTTGTAACTCTTCCTTGACTATGTCCTTGAAGGTTGGGTTCATTTTCCTCTAAGGTTCATGCAGGGGTTTGCATCCCTCCTTGATGTATATGTGATGATTACAAACTGAGGGATGAATCCCTTCATTTCTTTATAGTTCCAAGCAAAGAAATTTAAGTGTTCTCATAGCATCTCACACAATTTCTCTTCCTGGGTGGATGAGAGAGAGGGATTAATATTTAAGGTTCTAGAAGAGCCAAATTATACAAATTTAACATGGGCAGGACTTGGGTCAACTGAACATAATTAAGTCCAAATACTACTCTTAAATTCTTTCACTAGCTCATCAAGAGGCGTGGTATTAGGGGATTGGTTTTGAAGGATCCAGTCAATCAAATCATCTTCATCAGGTTTCCCCCCTTCGATGAGAGAATATAGGATACATATTAGTTAGGATGTTGTATGATACACCTCATCTTCCTCCTCCTTTTTAAGCCACACATGTAAGTCATGATCAATGGATGGGTGAGCAGGAGGATACAATACCAATTGTTTAGACTAAAAAGGTTAAGAAATCTAAGTGTCAATGTGACTGGGATCAAATTAGGATCTTATAAAGTGGTGCAGCAACAAAAAAAAACCAGAGAGGAAGATCGTTGCGAAAAGGTAGGGAGATGAGTGGAAAACCCAGGGTAACCTATGGGACCCTAAGGCCAATGACCAAACAAGGTTTAATATGAAACTATGGATGGGTTCTTGGCTATCCTCAAACGTCTTTAGATTGTGTAGATTCTCTCTCCTCTATAATGTGTAAACCCAACAAATAAAATGTTTGAGCTCAATGGGAACTCAAATGGAAGAAAAATGGTGTGCAACAGTGATAATAATCAGAGTTACAACAATGAGTGAAACAATCAAAATAATAAAAAGTAAATAATGAATACAAAATCCTTCTATTTATAGAAAAATATTGAGTTATCCTCGAATAATGAGCAATAATAGAATATTATTAACACCATTCTTGGAATAACCACTTGGAATATTTTATTATATTTGGTAGGAGGGAAAAAGTATTTAAAATTTTATTTAGAAATAATAAATAAATAAATGATATATTTTATAATATTAACAAATATGGTTAAGGAATAATAAACAAATAATGATTTTATTTAATTATTCCTGAGGGATTTAGTCAAATTTGACAAGGAATAATAATTAATTAGTGATTAATTAATTATTCATAGAGGAAAATAAGATAATTAATAATTTACCTATTGATTTTTCATAACTGGGTTCAAATATGACAAGGAATATTATTAAACAATGATTTAATTAATTATTCTTAGAAGATAATTAAATAAATAGTGATTTATTTAATTATTCTTCATGGGTTTAATTTCTTTCACTGTGAGAATTACTTAATAAACCACATTTGTTTAAGTAATTTATATTTAACCCATGAAGAATAATTAAATAATAGAGATTTATTTCATTATTCTTCATGGGTTTAATTATAAATTACTTTAACAAATGTGGTTTATTAAGTAATTTCTCAAAGTGAAAGAAATTTTACTATGGTAAAATTGGCCTTACATGGTGTACTTCAATCCATCTAGTAAATTAGGCTAGAAGATCAAATTTTTGGTGATAAAAAGTGGCTAACCATGTTCTTCCCAAGATGAGAGGATATCCATTGAACTTAGTTTTGGGTTGGAGAACCAAGAATTCAGTGGGATACCCCCAACAGTCGATGGAGACCATGAAATCCTCAACAACTCCCTCAGGCGCTACTGCAGATTTTTCTGCAAGTTGCAGCATGATAGTGGTATTTCTCAATGCTCCTTGGAGGTTTAGCTTTAACATGGTGTCTATTGTCATCACATTGATGGTAGCCCCAAGATAAATGAGGGTATGAGGGAAAATGATGTCATCAATGTGCACATCTACTACTAGACTTCCATGGTCTAAATATTTTGGACAAATCACCCTCCCCAACATCAAATCAGATAATTGAACAATAACATTGATGGTGGGGTGTCTCTTTCTCTTCTCCCAGGGTGTTTGAATCATTTATCATTGATAAGCTTATTATATATGGGAACATCCTTAATAACATAGTGAAGGCGTATTTTAACACAGATTCTTCAATTCTCCCATAAGTTCAATCTCTTTTAGGGTGTACTAGCTAGGTGGATCAATCTCTCAAGAAAAGGTGACAGATTCACTTAAGGGGTACTCTCTTCCTTTTCCTCTTCAAGTTCTTCAGGTGGAGATGGTGGATGGTTATCTGGAAGCTCTCTTCTAGAACTAATGTTGATCTCTTGGATCTCGACAACATAGGCATGGTAACGGTGATTCTTGAACACAAATTTAAGGTCATCATAGGATAACTAATAGATATCTCCCCCATACAACATGTTGAGGGTATCCAACATGTCTTCCTTGATCCCTCAAAGAAGAACTAGTTTGAGTGATTTAGGATCAAGGGTGCATTTAGACCTCTTATAACAGAGTTGAAATCTCTCCTCATAGTCTTCTAGGGATTCATCATGTCAAGGAGTCATTCTAAAGATTTATTCCTTGGTTTCTTTGGACCTATAGTAGTCCTTGTAATTGTCATTGGCTTATTGCATTTGAGGCCAAGTAGTGATGCTACCCCCAGGAAGACCCATAAACCAACGTAAGCTTTCATCCTTAAGGGTGGATGGGAATAAATTCATCTTTTGGTCATCATAGGCATAGTCATAGGTCCTGCAAATAACAAAAAATTCAAACATGGAGGTATCAGGATCCTTAGAGGTTAAGCCATGGAAGTGTGGAAGGACAGTAGGGCTTATATTCTTCATTCTAGCTTATCCAGTAGCCTCTCTGATAGGGAAAACATCATTGTTCATATTTTCAGCCATAGGTTGCGTAGGTGAAGTGGGTTCTTATTCTTCCCTAATAGTTTCTTCAAATATTTCAGGTTTCTCACCTAGAGGGTCTTCTAACTCCCTTGTAGTCAGAGAGGGAAGCTGACAGTCATCGAAGAAGTGTGAAGGTTGACTACTTGAGGGTGTGGGGTGTGTGATAATAATTTTCCTGGAGTATCTCTACTCCTACAAGACATGAAATAGAATTTTCTCTTTTTTATTTTATGTTATTTTTTCAAAACCGTATGCAAAATAGAAAATAATGCTTAAGTAAAAATAACATCTACCTAGACACCTCCACAACAATGGCACCAAAAGGTGGTGAGCCATGGTATTGCAGCAAGCATTAGGGGAATTTTGAGGTATAAAATGGGCCTCATAAGAAAATTGTATAAACAACACAATATTTATAAGAACCAATAGGATTAAATATTATGATGTCAACCATGGGGGATGATTCACCATTTTTGGAGTAAAAAAGTAAAAAGATTAGAAAATAATAAAATAATAAAATAATAAAGATGCTTTTGCAACTCATATTTTCAACTTATCTCCCTATGTCTTTACTCAAATTTCGAGCGGGAGAACTTGATGTATATGGGTAATCCTTGGTTGAGGAATCAAATTCTACATCCAACGAGTGTTGCCACTTGAAATTTTGAGTAAACCCATAGGGAGATAAGTTGAAAATAAGAGATGAAAAAATGGTTTTTATTTTTTTCCTTCTAAAATTTGATGATGTAATATAATATTATTTTACTATTTCCACTATTATTTTATTTCCTTACGAGGCCCATTTTAGACCTCAAAACTCCCCTAATGATTACTGCAACTCCCAAGGGATCGCCAACTCTATTTATCAACCCAGGGTTCGTATAAACTTTGAGGTGATAGTTCCATATGCACAATAGATGGGATTCTACTCATGCCACCCTCAACTAGGAAATTTGACCAATAGTTCTCCAAGACCATTCTACCTATTGAATTAGAATGAAAACTAGCTAATTAAGGTGAAATTTAGAAGCTACCTCTAACTATGGAAAGGGAAATGCTATTAACTTCAACTTGCAAACGTTATTGAATTAATTCATGAAAAGACAAGAGATACACTACTTGCAAAAAGAAAACGACATAATCTTGCAATCAACCATCTAGGTATCAAATATACTTTTAGATAAGAAACTAACCTAACAACTCATATATTAGGATTTTATGTACCATATAACTAGCTCATACTTGCATATAACTCAATTTTCTATTTATGCCAAATTTGTGATAAGGAAACTAACGTTATTTTCTTTTGCAATGAAGATAAAGGAGGGTTTGTAGTGGCCTAGGATATTCCCTTGATTATGGAGTCATATTTGGGGATCAAAGTCCTTCTAAACTAAGTCCAAATCGCAAAAAAGGTCAAAACAAGTGAAGAAATAGCTTGTTACAAGTGTACTACAAGAGGCTTCTACAGTTGCCTTGTATTACTACAGGAAGGCCTGTAATTCTAAGGATAGCTAGTAAGAAGGTTTAGGAGGTGGAAATGATGGGTTTAGGGTATGGAAAGGTGATGGAGGTTGAGCTAAATGAATGAAGAGTGGAAGAATCCCCTAGCCAAGCCCAGGGCATTTTGAAGTCATGTTTTGCACTAGGAGAGATGTTCACAGTGAACTAGGAAAATGATCTAATGAACATAAATTTTAGGGAAAAAAATGTGATTCATAAGAGAAGGCGTGGAAGTCCAAGATGGAGGTGGTGAAGGTTCCCTTGCCTGTAGATCCAAACAACCCTGCAATCATCACATGCATATACCCATTTATCATTGACAAAATGAAATAGCTAATAGTAGAAAAGATGAGTTGAATTGAAATGTTATCTAATCAATGCCAAAACTCGGATATAATCAATAAATAAACTCCTAGGCTACAACATTGATATGAAAATAAGGTAACCAACATTAACCTTCTTCCAAGAAATCATAAACATAATATTTTTAAACTGTGTTATAAATCCTTCTATTCATGCTCCCATGAGAGAGATGAGGTAGAGGTTACAATCACAGATTTTTGATGGATTATTCTCTAATGAAATATAAGAAACTAATAAACACTCTGAACTAAAAATAGATATAAATACACAAGAGGGACCTACGCCACTAGGGTTGGGCCCAAACCCAAGAGCCTCAGACCTCTGGAACTAACTCAATGATGAACCAATAAGAAACTTCTCATTATCATTGCATCAATGTCTAATATATCACATAACAATAAAATATAACCATGTCAAGTACTTGAGCTCAATAGCTACCTAGCTGCAAACAAAACTCAAATCCTAATGAGCTCTTTTACATATTTATTTATACAAGAGGGTAGCTAATAGAATCTCCCTATAAAATAGGAATATTTGTCTCCCACAACTCAAGAATGGTGAATCATGTTCCTCATTAACTGAACTTGCTTGGCTACCAATCACCTCATCTTTCTTGGCTTCCAATGACCTCATCTTGCTTGGATACCAACAACCTTGAGATGATGAGAGAGATCGTTGTGATCATGGGTTTATTGAAGGAGTTGAATAGGTGGACAACTGCCTAGAATCTCTCCCTACTATCTACTCTGATACCCTTCATAGGAATCATCTAAAAAATGCTCCATTTCGTGCAATTAAACCATATTAGGCTGCATGACATAGAAAACATCGTTTACCCTTCTCATTAAGCATAATATAACAAAAATTGTAAATAAATGTGAGAAATAGATAGCTCTAAAGCTAAAGGATGGAATCATGACCCATATAATGAACCTATTGATGAGACTCGTCACTTCATTGAAATGCCTTACTTTCAAAATTCCTACAATCAAATTATCGGTATTTCAACAAAGTTTCAACAAGACAAGAGCTTTCTTAATATTGGTTAACTAGCCATCTAAATGGGAGATTAGTGTATATGTAGGTATTGTCACTACTACAAAGTCCATCCAAAATTCTGGCCTACATATTTCGAAGCCCACTTTGGAATTGAATGTTGTTGTTGCAATTATTAAGAGTTATCACACGTGTTTTATCTAAGAATTCTTATCCCGCTTTCAAGAAAATCAAAGTGTCATCACTGTCTTCACAAAGTGTATCTTTAGTGTTGCACTTGGGGTAGACTGTCACAATTGTCACATTGAGGAAAGTATGTTGTTCATGTGTTCTGAGTGATCTATGATGTGTCATTAAATTTTCTAAGAATGTGATCATACTCAAGTTGTATCACTATTCACTTTGGCCTCATTGCTCCCAATCTTAGCCAAATCTAGAGAACTTCCATACCAAGTAACCTGACATCACTTACCCCTCCTAACCTACACAATACAAAGTCTCAATCCTCAAGCCTCAACCTTGCTTCTTCGCACAACATAATGCACATTATCTGCCTCCCAGAATTGTTCACTATGTAGTCACAGTCCTTAGTCCTGACCCTTGACCTCTAGAGTTGTGCAATCCATCCCTTTAAAGAGTCCCGTCTAAACACTATGCAGTCTCAAGAATCAAGCCTCAACCTTGAGCTCTTGAACCATGTAGCTGTGCAATCCCTTGGACTTTATCCATATGAAACTACATAGTGGGAATCCTCAAGCCTCAAGCCCTTAGCCTGAACTCTAGAGCCCCTCAACTGTGTAGAACACAAGCCTTGGCATGCCTGAACTATGCACTGCATAGTCTCAAGGCTCAGTCTTGACCCCTGACCTCCTTAAATACGTAATTGTGCAATCCCTAGGAATTTCTCCTAGTCATCCACCTGATTCCACCTTAGCCACTGGATATCATGAAGCATGTTAGACAGGGGTTTTATCGGACTAATGTTAGCTTAGCATGAGTGTATTTTAGTTGAGGTATTCTATCATTTTATGATGGGATGATGAGGAAAGAGATGGAGAAGGATACCTTGCTAGAAGACACCTTTGAAGTTATAAAACAAGTTGACCAATCAAGAGGGAGAAAGGGAAATTATATTTCCATAGTAGATAAAGATCAAGATCCCATTGAAGACTCCTTACCTTCAATCCATATGGAGGATGAAGAAGAAGACCGTGTTCCATATTTAAAGAAGAAACAAATAAAGCAGCAACAAAGAGTGGCTTAACATTTCCATGTCATCTTAAACTCCATGTCATCAATGGCATGTCATGAGTCACCATGTTCCACATCATTTTGTGGATTATTTAAATTCAATATTGGATAATTGTAATGTAAAGTGGAAATCCAAGATTCATCCATGTAATGCGAAGAGTCATGTAGGAAGTCGGAAGGTCATAGACAAGTCAAACAATCATGAAGGTAGTCCAATAGTCACAAGGAAGGTGAATGACCATCCATTTGTTATATATATACCCTCCACATAATTTCTTGAAATTTATTTCCATAGGAGTGACCATGGATTTACATTCAGTCATTCCAAATCTTTCTGGTAACTTTACAATGTATTTCCCTTGCGAGAGGAAAATTTCACCACACTTTTGCCACACTTCAAGGCCCAAAAGGTAGTGCATAAGACCAAGGTATTTAATTTCAAACTCAGAGGCTAACTTCAACTTACGTTTGATCATTAGAGGCCCACTACCTATTTTTATAGGAAAAATTGACCTCCTAATCAACTCAGAGGTGAAAGATAAGATTATTGAAGCAATGACCACAATTGCAGGCTCATAATATGCATTAATGCTCTCTATACACTGACAACTTGCTTTATAAAGCTTGTTAACAAGCATAAAGGAGCATTAGTCACTCTGCTAACTCCATCTGTTAGACCAGGAGGAGCATTAGTGAACTTAAGTGATGTTCATAAGGTCATGCCAATGAATCTTCTCATAAATATCTAGATATTAAATCCATAAATTTGTGCAACAAAAGCAAGGAAACTCCAAAAATCAAGATATTTGGAGAAATTCTATTCTGAGAATGAAGGAAAATGGGAAAAAGCTTGTAAACATGGTAGGTTCATGGTTTTTTCCCTAATTAACTCTAGATGGAGCTTGGCAGCCCTAATTCAGTTGCTACATAAGCAACGAGAGGGCCATTGCAAAATGGATCAGAGCATTTGGAAGGATAGACCATAGAGTTGTTGTGAACTGTCATATTCTTGAAGGAGCTAGCTAAAAGAAGGAGAGAGAGAGAGGAAGAAGGGATAAGGAAGGCTGATACAATGAATTGTTGTAATCATTCTTCCATTCTGAATATAGAACTACAGTTGTCTTCCCTACTCCAAAGTGTTGGTGATATTGTGCATTTATTTGTTCATTCTGATGCTTGTCGAGTTGAGTAGTTAAGTTATACATTTATACATGTTTGTTACGGATTCTTACATCTGTTTTTAGAAGTGTATGCTGTGATTGGTTTGCCTCGTCCTTTGTGGAGGAATTGTCTTGGAGCTGGCTGAGAAGGTGTTCTTCTTGCTGCACGGAGATCCCTAAGCAAATCTAGAAGGAACGAAAGGTGATCCTCTTTCCATACCCTATCAATTTATGTTTGATAGATGAACATGTGTGTAATTGGTAGCTTTTGCAAATAATCTTACAGTCTTTCGAAGGTCCCGGGAAGGCCTTTGAGGGTAGTTTTCATCCCATGCATTTTACCCCATAGCAGAATTGGGTTCATACTAAGAGGCTATCAAAATGAAGGTTTATCTGAGGGAGTTCCATGTTCAAGGGAACGAATGCTGCCAAACTACGCTTTTGAATACAAGATACAGTTGTATTGTCCACTTTCCCTGTCTAATTTTTTAATGAGTCCTTACGGGTAAACTCATCAATCTTTTTATGTTTAAAGAGTCTGAAAATGATTGCAAAAAGAATGACTCTTTGCCCTATCTTATTAATTTAATGAGTCTAGATAGGCAAACTCATCGATTTTTTCATCTTTTAGGAGTCTGAAAAGTATTGTAAAAAGAATGACTCTATATCTTGTCTGTGTATTTAAAAAGTCCAGACCAGACAACTTGGTGGTCTTTTCATATTTAGAGAGTCTAAAAAGATTGAAAAGAGAGGCTCCATGGTGGTCCCTTTGTCATAGTTGTTAACCGAGGCGAGAAAAGGTTAATAGTATACCCGGATCAGTTACTTTTTCGTATTTTAATCTAGTGAAACTAGATAAAGAGAAACCTTTTTCTAATAGATGTCGACCTCATTTTGTTACGAGTACGAGGCGATGGACTAAACTTGTGTTTTTTTGTGACACTTTAATGAGCTCAGTAACAAAAACTTGGGATTTTTCATTTTTTAATGAGCAAAGAAAAAGTACCTGAAATAATGCTTGGGTCATCTTTAGCATGTTTAACGAGTAGAAAGACACAGCTCAATATTTTTTCTGTTTAAAGAGTGAGAAAAAAATGCCTAAAAAGGATGCTCCATTGGTTTTTTTTCAATTTATGAGCTGGAACAAGATAAAAAAAGAGGTGCTTAGAGCATCGTTTGCATATATTTAACGAATGCAAATGATGAAAAACTAGGGGACGTTTATATGGTTTAAAGAGCGATAAAATATCCCTAAAAGTGCTTTACTGATTGTGGTATGGATGTTTAACGAGCCCTACTACAAAAAACTCGGAGATGTTTATATTTTTTAAAGAGCAATAAATTGTCTCCAAAAGTGCTCTACCATTGTTAGATAGATTTTAACGAGCTTAACAATGAAAACTCAGGGATGTTTGTATTTTTTAAATAGCAATAAAATATCCCTAACAGGGCTCTATTTGTCTTTGTAGTAGTTTAATGAGCCCAAAGAAGAAGACTCGAGGTTTTCCGGATTAACGAGCAAGAAAAATGCCACAAAAAGAACGCTCGATCTTTCTTGATCTCATGCTTGACATTAGAAGGATCTATGCCATGCATTTCCTCATAAGACCAAGGAAAAACATCGTGGACGTCCCTAAATGGGTAGGTGATGCTCACAATTTTCTCAGGATTGTGATTGGTTCCACTCTGTATGTTTTCCA
Organism: Pinus taeda; assembly: GCA_000404065.3. Taxonomy (NCBI): domain Eukaryota; kingdom Viridiplantae; phylum Streptophyta; class Pinopsida; order Pinales; family Pinaceae; genus Pinus; species Pinus taeda. The sequence goes on from APFE030017924.1 coordinate 74,761, forward strand.
TGATGTCTATCATGACAGAAATATCGAGGAGCAATGTTTGTGAAATATTGCCCCTGTTTCCTTCTGAGTCCAAAAATTGGATAGTCGTATATGGTGAGGAAACAATTTCATGTTTGTCAGGTGATAGGATTTGAAGAGGCATCATGTCCGAATCAGATATCGAAACATGATGGTGTGAATCCTCCCAAGGTCGCTCTTCTAACCTCGTGATCTCTCTAATAGCTTCATCCAACAGTAGGACTTGATTGAGTGGATCGAAAGAAAGAGTAGTTATGGGAGGGGCAGTGGCATCATTGGCCCAAACCAAAGTGACCAAATATTCGGATGCAAATTAAATGGCTTGGTAGGCCGATTCAGTTGGTAACAGTGGCATTTTCTCTCCGTATGTGTCAATGTCTGAAGGAGCTAGTAGGATCCATGGATTGGTTTGTTCACGAGGAATAGATGAGAGCATATTGACCATCTATGAAACTTGTGGTGGCTGAAGAGGGAAACAACCCATGAGGGAAGAAGCCTTCAGTAGACCTGTACCTACATTGACGTAATTGTCAGTTCCACCTCCTACTAGGGGTACGGAGCCACTTGGTAATGGTGGATAATCAGGGATGCAGAAAGACAATTGATCTACTATAATAACCTTTCCATCCAATGGGAATTAGATGATGTGAAAGGCAGTAGATACAACAGTCATCATGGCATATGTCCAACTACGATCCAACAAGATATTATAGTCAAGTTTTCTGTCTATGACTTCTACACCCACTGTTACATTTTTCCCAGCCAAAGTGATGGGGAAACTAGCTAAGTATCCTTTTGGTATAAGGGTGTGGCTGTCAAAAGCTTTTAGGGAATTTGACGATGGGTATAGGGTTGGAGAACCCAAGGCGAGCCAACATGAAGCCGACATGACACTGGTCAAAGCACCTTTGTCGATGATAGTTCTGTGTATACCTTTACCTTTTGTGGTGATATGCACTTGGTATTCAAGCTAGTGAGAAAGGGGAGGTTTACACTTGTCCATGCTGAAAATAGAAAGCATGGAATCCATAGGGTCAATACCACCGATAGTTGAAAGAAAATCTTTCCATTGGTTGGGGCATGTTTTTAATACTTCAAGCTCCGACATAGATGACGGCGCTTGCGCCAAATCCTATATGATATTGTAGTGTTGGGTGGCACGTGCAGATGTATTGTGCGTTGTGCATCGAAGTGCCCCTTTAGGGGGTCAAATCACAAAGTCCTCAACCGGCCTTTCGATATGTAGATCGTTGGGCAGCGATGGGTTTTGACCTGAGGATGGTTCTACTGCCGGAGCAACAGGAGCTCCATAAGATTTGTCTCTTGTGGCTAGTTCTACCATTTCAAATGTATAAATGGTAGAAATTCCTTCACCAGTTGAAGGATGTTGTGAATCATCGCTACACATTGACATGGTTTGTGGTTGGTTGGCAATGAGATTTTGTTGTTGTTGAGTAGGAAAAGGATTTATGAGGATAGTAGGTGCCTTACCAAAATCTTTCTTGGAAAGGTAATCCATGCATTCTTGAAGATGCGGACAATGCAAGGTTATGTGTACTTTAAGACATGTTTTTCATGAATAGTTGGTGCCTTTATCCTTTTCTACATCAATAGGTGCAACAACCTTCTATTTTGAGTTGGGTTGCTTAGATGACTGCTCCTCAGAAGGAGAGGTCTTGTTATTATTCTTTTGTTCTTGCTACCAGATTTATGTGTAGACTACACAGAATTAACCGTGATCGTAGGAAGAGAAGTAGCTTTGGTAGAGGGGTCCACTGCCAGCTTGGCAATGGAACCACTGAGTTGTTTTACAGCGACCTCGGAGGTTGCACTGACAATCCCATCAGCGTACGCTCTAGGGTGCTGAGTGGTGGGAGGATTGGGGTTACCAGGAGCATAGGGGATAATGTCGTAGAGAGTTCCAGACTGTGAATAAATCAAATCTATGTGTTGGGCACGACGTATGGATTGGTCCTCTGTGACTGCCACATAGAGCGACATCTCTAGTGATTTGTGGGAGTAACGACTTACAGAACCAGTCTGTTAAGAGAAAATCAGGGATGGGAGCTTTGACTAACCTCCACCTACATCTCCATTCATTGATATGATTGGAGATGTGGGTGGTGGTATCCTGACGAAATGAAGTAAGGAGCTCTGTCCCTGTCTCATAACGGATAGGTAATTGAAGGTGCTTTAGGAACTCCATTGCTAAAGCATCAAAGGTATTCACTGATGTGCGTGGTAACTCAATATACCACTTTGTTGCATTGCCAGTGAGGGTACAAGGAAAAAGGCATAACTGGACACTGTCATCCACCATAGAGTTAAAAACACACCAGAAATGGTAGGTGGTGACGTGAGTGCTCGGATCCTCCCCTTGTTTTCCGTCAAACATAGGAATGTCTGTGGGTATTTTATGCGAGATCGGCGGCCATTGTAAATTGTGGTAGATGGGGTCGTTTGTCAAATTGTATAGTCGGGAATATCCAACGTTGCCAGAATAGGAAAATTTTTGGGTGCACCTAATTCAGACCATGGTGGTGATGGATGACCTGAGGAGCTCTGTGCTCCTCCATCGTTTGGTTCCCCATGGTGTACATGGGCTGCATGGTGCAGTAGTTTCTTTATGGTACGGTGTTGTAGAGTGGACTTCCATGAGGATTTTGATACTGAGGTATGAAGTTGCCCCTAGTATAAGCGACACCCCCTTGACTGATCTGAATTTGTGAGTAGGGTGCCCCCATGGATTGGGTGGGAATACCTTGTATATTTCCGATCGACATAGAACTAACCATATGGCTTTGATTGACAAAGGGAACACTCATGTCAATCAATGACTATACATGCATGCCTGAGAACGGCAAGGGACTGTGGCATTCCCCATCAGCATGTGCATATTGGGAACCACCCCAGATATTTGAATCTGTAGGTTGGAACTATACATTGGCGGTCAACCTTGTTGTTAGTAAACTGGAACCATGCCCATAGTGCCACATTGAGTGTTATATGGAGCACTATATGTGGCACTAGTCGAAGGTATGCTTCGTGGCACCATAGGAGTGGAACCTGGCATCTGTTGGGTTCCACTTATAGAGGGTGTTATGTGAGTTGCAGTACCTGGGATGAACGGGATAGCGGGATTCCACATTACTGGTGTTGTAATGACCATTGACTGGGGAAGTGGTAGAGGACCAATAGTGTCTCTATAATTACACAACCCTTGAGGCGTCGACTGGATAGATGGGAAAGTTTCACCTACTGAAGAAGGAAGTACAGGTACCATGGGAGTAACGATAGGTTCTGAAAAATCTGTAAGCGGAGTGTTAAAATGAGGAAGAAATCCTCCGGCAAACTAGAATCGTTGGTCATCCCCACAGATCTTGTGTGTGATTTAGGAGATTGATTCCTTGAAGATGAGGAATCCAAGTCAATGGAACTCGGAAAATCCTCCACAATGAGTGGAGGAAGTCCTAACAATCATCTGGATTGATGATGAGGGCTGGATGTAGCCACAATGACTGTTAAGTTTTATCAAATAGATTTTAATGTAATATTCTTTAAAGTCTCAAAAAATATAGCACTCAGGTACCTAAAAAGAAAAAATACACGAAATATGTCAATCAACAAATAGAGGGAAAATACCTCGTCTAATAAGGATTGATTACTGGATATGAAACCCAATCTCTCAATGAATAACAGAGAAAGATGGCCAAATGTATGGTTACAGTTACTTTTGAGCTTCACCCGAACCTCAGATTAAGGGGCCAAGTACTCTCGTGAAGACGAGCACTGTCCCAAACACTAAAGACAAAGTAGATCTGTTTGTTTTAGGTACCAGAGCAGCCCATCTCAATCACCTTAGGTAAGTACCTAGAAGTTTTGGCCACTAGAGATACCCCAATCATAGACATTTCCAGGGGGGATATAGTCGTAGACAATACACTGTGTGGGTAAGATACCTAAGTCCCCAACTCAGTTCCAAAATCCCTGAATGGACCCCCAATACACAAAATTCCCAAAGGAGTTGTAAGATAAGGTGGGCTATCTTCAATTATAGTCCGATGTTGTCTCGTATTTCGCTTCGTTGTTAGTGTAGTGGTCTTGGTAATATGAGTGCAGAAGGAATTTTCACTCATTAACAACACTAGTTTTGATTTTCAACCTTGGGAAATTCACTCACACGCTTATCCCAAGGTCCTAATCTAGCTAATGTTGGTTTGCTCAAAAAGAGTAACTGATTGATTTTAATGTAAATTTTAGTGTACTTGCTTATTTTTCTTCGGTAGGGGTGTTGACATATGAATATGATGAGACTCTCAACTCTATAAACCATGTAGAACAATGCTTTGGAAAAAAAAAATTCAATTTCTTATGCAAAGAAGTCTTATTCTACACATGTATCTTTTCACATATTCATGGATTTGTTAGTGCATCTAAAGCCATTCAACACTTGCATAACCAAAATTTTCTTTTCTCAATATTCCCTAACAACTATTGAAAACCAAAATGAAGCAGCCTACAACTATTTTGACAGAAGGAGATATACAATTTATTAGCTTTTCTTTAAAAAAAATGTATTTTAAGAGAGAAAAACTAAAACATTTTCTTAAAAATAAATTTTTAAGACACCAAATTTGTTAACATGATACTATTGTAGATCTTACTTTAGCCCCCAAGACAAGTTTCCCCACCCTTTTGGTCCACAAATTCTTCTGATAAACATGGAAATGGGTAACTAGCGCTCAGTCTCTTTGTAAACAGAGAGTTATTTTGGCCACTAATTCTCCCTGTAGTCAGAGAGATTTATAAAGCTCTCTGTAGACTAGCAACCTACGTTAGTGAGGGAAATAGCTCAAACAAAGGGTATTTAGGATTAGTTTCTGAGTAGAATGCAACTTTGCAGGATGCAACAAGATATATGGTGGATCAGAAAAGGATTTGAAGAAGTGGGAAGCTCGTAGAAGAAAGAGAAGATATGAGAGGAGTCTAGGTAACCAGGAACTAGATGTATAGTCCCCAATGGAGTCGCCAATTCTACTATGGGGTAAAATGCATGGGATGAAAACTACCCTCAAAGGCCTTCCCGGGACCTTTGATGGGCTGTAAGATTATCTGTAAAAGCTACCAGTTACACACATGTTCATCTATCAAACATAAATTGATAGGGTATGGAAATAGGATCACCTTTGGTTCCTTCTACATTCACTCGGGGATCTCTGTACAACAAGAAGAACTCCTTCTATGTCGGCTCCAAGACAATTCCTACACAAAGGACAAGGCAAACCAATCATAGCATAGACTTCTGAAAACAAATGTAATAATTTGTAAAAAACATGTATATATGTATAACTTAACTACTCAACTCGACAAGCATCAAAATGAACAAATAAATGCACAATATCACCGACACTTTGGAGTAGGGAACACAACTGTAGTTCTATATTCAGAATTGAAGATTGATTACAACAATCCATTGTATCAGCCTTCCTTACCCCTTCTTCCTCTCTCTCTCTCCTTCTTTTAGCTAGCTCCTTCAAGAATATGACAGTTCACAATAGCTCTATGGGTTATCCTTCCAAATGCTTTGATCCTTTTTGCAATGGCCCTCTTGATGCTTATGTAGCAATCGAATTAGGGCTGCCAAGCTCCATCTAGAGTTCATTAGGGAAAAAACCATGAATCTGCCATATTTACAAGCTTTTTCCCATTTGCCTTCATTCTCATAATAGAATTCCTCCAAATATCTTTATTTTTGGAGTTTCCTTGATTTTCTTGCACAAATTTAGGGATTTAATATCTAGATATTTATGAGCAAATTCATTGTCATGACCTTATGAACATCACTTAAGTTCACTAACGCTCTCCTTGGTCTAATAGCAAGAGTTAGCAGGGTGAATAACACTCCTTTATGCTTGGTAACAAGCTTTATAAAGAAGGTTGTCAGTGTATAGAGAGCGTTAGTGTGGATTTTGGGCCTGCAATTGTGGTCATTGCTTCAGTCATCTTGTCTTTCACCTCTGAGTTGATTAGGAGGTCAATTTGTCCTATAACACCTATAAAAAATGATGGTCAACATACAAAACCAGAATCAATGGTATACCTTGGATTACCTTGAAGTAGAGGTTGGGATTGGCACTAATTCTTGTGAATCCTAGCTTTATTAAGTAGTTTTCAATACGCGCATACCAAGCTTAGGGAGCTTGCTTCAAACCGTACAATTCCTTCTTCAACCTGCACACATGTTTTTTCCAATCTTCCACTTCAAATCCTTGTGGTTGTTCAGGATATACCTCTTCTTGTAACATGCCATGGAGGAATGTGACATTTACATCCTTTTGATGAAGAGTACATCCCCGAATTGAAGCAAGGGAAACTATAGAGCATATGGTTGTATATCGAGCTATTGGAATAAATATGTCATCATAGTCTTCTCCCTCTTTATGAGAGAAGCCACAAGCCATGAACCTTGATATTTCACGATGCTACCATCACTTCCATGCTTGATTTTAAACATTTATTTTGAAGTCATAACAGACTTCCCTTTCAGTCTAGGTACAATATCCCAAACATTATTTTTCATAATTGATTCATATTCTTTAGACATATCATCCTTACAAGATTGTTCTTTTACTTCTTCTTCAAATGAGGATGGTTCTACATGAATCATAGTACTCATTGCCGCAACATATCCCTGATACATGCAAGGTTGTTTCCTTTCTCTAAATGATATACAATGGGGACATTCCTTTTAGTATCTTGTAGAGTGTCACAGAGCCAGGGTGATCTCTTCTTAGAGGGAGGATCACTTGAAGGAGGATCTAACGGATCCATAGGATCTATGGGATCATCAACCATATCAGATTTAGGTGCAGCTAGACCATATAGAATATCCCATTCATCAGTCTCTTCCTTGGAAGGAGGAGGTGGAGGAAGATCTCTTTCTTTTCCAACAAATCCATCATCATCAAATGTTACATCCCTGCTAATTTAGACCTTTCTCTGAGTAGGAATATAAATTCTATAAGCTTTAGAATTTCACAATAACCCACAAATGTACCTTTTCTATCAGTAGCTTCCACTTTGTTTCTTTTGTCTTTCGTCATGTGAAAATATATTGGGCATTCAAATACACAAAAATGACTAATATCAGGATTAATCTTTGTGAATATTTTTTCATGAGTCCTTTTATCCAACACTTGATGAGGCACCCTATTCTGAACATATACCGCAGTAAATGTAGCTTCGGCTCAAAGGAATTTTGGCATTTTTTAATCATGGAGCATAGCATGGGAAAACTATCATATAGATCTATTATTTCTTTCACCGAGACCATTCTTTTCAGGAGTATATGGCACAATCATTTCCTTTTTGATTGTATATTTCTTGCAGAATGCTATGCATTCTTTTGACATGTATTCTCTTCCAGTGTCAGACCTCAAGACTTTGATTCTCTTACCTGATTTATTTTCGATCAATTCTTTGAGTTCCTTGAAAGTTTTGAAGGCTTCATCCTTGTTCTTATTATAATATATCCATGTCTTTAGTGGAGATGACCACTAACTAAATGCATAGGCATCAGACCACATATATGAGAATGAATGACATGAAGAATTTCATATGTTTTGTTCTTACTGGAGGGAAATGGTCCCCTTGTTTTCTTTCCACTTGAACAGCCTAGGAAGAGTCCTTCAGGTTGAGCCTGAACATCAGGAATACCAGAGACCAGTTTCTTCAATTTCAGAAGTGCATCATAGATAATATGAACTTGTCTGTGGTGCCATGATTCACTCATGTAATTTGTATTATGAACCAATGCAAGGAGAGGTCTTGTTGTGACCTTATATAGTCCTTCAAATCTCAATCCTAGTGTAAAGGCATCTTTCATAGATGAATCAGCAGGCCAAGATATAACTTTACCTTTGATTAAGGAAACCCTCATCCCTTTATATTCCAATGTAGATATAGATACCATATTCTTCATTAATCCTGGTACATACATGACATCATGCAATAAAATAGATTCCCCAATATTTAGTTGAAACTTGAGGGACCCAAAATCTTTCACATGATGAGTAGAATTATCTTTCGCTTAGTCTGCCTCTCTACCAAATTAGATAGGACCTCTTTATAACCATAGAAATGATGAGTGGCCCCACTATCAACTAGCTAACTATCCCATGAATCCAGTGGAGAAGAACTAGTGAGAGTAGAAATGAGAATGTATTCATATTTATTTGCGGTATTACTTTCATACCTAGGTTCCTGTTGCTTCTTCTGAGGAGGATAATGTTCTTCACGGTCACTTGAGGAGTCTCTTCTTCTTCACTTGTCTCTTTTGTCATGATTATTTCTTTGATAGTCTTTTCTTCCTTTGTTATTGTAGTTGTAACATCATCTCTTCCCTTTCTCAGTATAGTCTTGTGCGTAATGACCTCTATTATCAAAATTAAAGAACACAATATGATATGTCAATATGCCATTCCTTATTTTTTAGTTTTGAACAGGGTGATTCCTTCAAGAACTTCCTCTTTCCTTATTCCTTTTTCTATGAGTGATGTATGCTATAGGTTCTCCTTCTTCATGCTTTTGAATGCTTCCTATTGCTATCAATCTGGATTCTTCTTAAGTGATTTTTCACGTGCTCTCATCATATGTCAGAATAAAATTTCTATTTCTAATGGTAGTAATGAATGTTTCCCAAATAGAGGGGAGACCCCTAAGAGTCACTATTATCAGTTCCCTGTTAGGTATATTTTCTACAACTCTTTGCAATTAATCTCTAAGATGAAAGATCCTCATAATGTAAGATTGAACAATTTCTCCTTTGTTCATCTTGACTACCTTGAGTTGATCTTTTAAGGTAATGATCTCATTTAGGTTATTGACTTCATCATGCCAATTATCTTGTCATACATATAGTTGGACTTTCTTAAATTCCCAACATAAGCAAGTAAATGACCCTGTAAACCATCATCTATAATTTTCTTTACTTTAGACTCATTATAATTTAGCAAAAGCATCTTTTGAAGGCTTGGGTATACTTCCTTGAATATATTCCAGCACATCATGGTTGTCGGCTATCATCTCCAATCTAAATTTCCATGCAGTAAAGTTTGATGCATCACCTATATTTTCATTCTCCTTGAATTCTAGAGGACAACATATTGACTTTGAATCAGGTGATCTTCTTTCTAAAGGAAAGGGCTTCAAGAATTGTCTTCTCTTGGGCTTCACTTTTAACCTCGCTCTAATACCATATTAAATTTTCTAATTGTTCAATGTTGTATCAATTACTTTAGCCCAATTTATCCTCTCCATTAACACTGCATCCAATTATTAGCAGTATAATCAATCATAATCGTAACTGAAGAATGAACAATATATGTAGTGATAGAACAAAAAATAGCACACACAACCATAAGAGACAATAGATTGGTCCAAGACTAGAGAAAGACCCCACAAGGGGGAAACCCTTTCAAATATTCTTCTTCTCTAGTAGATCCTCATAAAAAGTTATAGCAGCAAGTACAATGAGCCCAATACATATGATTAATAGCAGGTAATAATAAACTAGATCTACATATCTACTAATCTTTTATAACAACTTAGAAACTCAAATCTATCGATCTATAACAAAGAAACCTAAATCCACAGATCACTAATGTTGAGATACAAAAACCCCAGATCTGAGCTAGGTCACTATCATTAACACTCTCTGTGTGTGACTGAAAACTTCAGGGTCACACTCATGAAGATAGTATGCAAGAAACTATAACAACAAAGTCACTCCTAGGAGCTCTCTGTTCCTACGACTATGCATCTAAACAATAAATACCCAAATTTTCTCCCTTGTCAGTTTGTTCGAGTGACCAATCAAGGCAAATTCTCACCCTTGCAGTTCTATCTGAGTGATTGATAAAGTAAAATCACTCCTTGAGCTACCTAAAGCGAGCAACCAAAGACCAAAACCTTCTGAAGGAAAATTCACTCCCTGGGCTACCTGAAGCAATCGATTGAAGACCAAAACCTTCTGAAGGAAAATTCGCTCCCTCTAAACTACCTCTGAGTGACCAGAGAGCCAAAGTCTCTCTCTTACCCACTATTTTCTAGTGACTATGGACGAAAAATGTCAAATATGTGCCAGTGATTGAGATCTAAAATGGCCTAACTCATAGCGAACCTTTTGCCTGTGATCTCGAACCCAATGAAGACTTCTACCAATGAACTTATGTGAGCCAAGATAAAGTAGAAGAATAAAAACATAACTTGACTGTGTCCAAATGAGCTTAAGGTAGCTTCCTTTTATAAGTTGTCTTGAGGGTTTACTTGGGCTTAAGAATGACCCAAGTAGTTACCCAAGTGTTTAAGGTCGACCCATTCCATAATGAATGAATTGATAAAATAATTCAAAACTTAACTTCTGCTTGATCGAATCAAGTGATATTTAAGTCCATTTTGGTCCTCTTGAAAGGAGGAATTTAATGCAAGCATCATCTTGGTCATCTGATATTTCCATTGTGGAATTTTATCGTAGTTGCAAAAATTAACTTTTTCACCTTGGCTCCTCCTACTAGGCATTAAAGAGAAAGATAGTTCTTTTGGGAAGGGAGTGGTTTGTCTAACACTCCATTATTGGGGCTAGTGGTGTTCCCTGTCTTGATGTCTCTTGGAATTTTTAATTAATTCAAAAGCTTAGTGAGCTAGCACACTTTCATGTGTATATCATAAATATTTTAATACTATTCTTCGAATTTTTGCAATGTATGTTGTTTTCATCTTTACTAAGGATAATTATTTCGGTGGCTTTGGCTTGTTGAAGGTGTGTTGTATATGTTTTAACAAGTGTTTCTTCAATGTGAACTATTTTTCTAGTAGTCCAATGGTTCATTTAATTGTATACCCTCAGGTGCCTTTTCTAGATTAGTACAATTACTTTTCTTTAAAAGTCTCACCCCTTTCGAAATAAGAACCCTGATACATTCCATTGCTGAAAATTCCACAAGGAATACTTACTTGCTCATCCAAAATTACTTGTGTATTTCTCTCTTTTGCTGAACATTTAAGCCAAGGAATATCTTTAAGAATATGGTAGTCAAGCCCAATTCTGGAAGGGATCGTATGAAATTTTCAGTGGGAGACCCTTTGAATGTTGGTGGTATCCAACAACACCAACATTATGGTTCTAAAAGGAGGGAAACCAAATTTTTATGGCTTAAAATTCTCAGAATCCTAACAAAAAACTTTTGTGGAAGGTAGAAATATTCACGTTTCCACTACCACTCATACTCTTGAAAATGGAGAAACTATTCAGTCTAGCCTTAGACGCACCTTTGAGTTTACTTAAAATCATATATGGACTATAAGACCCATCACTTGTCAGTTTGTGAGAGATATTGAGCTACTCCCTTCCATTGCAATTATGCTTCATAATCCTATAAAGAAAGAAGTAACTCCTAGTGGCATAGTTATTTTGTCAATGGATTATTTTCTTGTCGTAGCCCTTGAAGAGTTGGTAGATCCGACAGAGAAACAATGGGAACTTCCACCTCTTTAGGAGAATCTAGACAGTGAAAGAGAAGATTTTTTGTTTTCTAGTGAGGAGAACCCTAATCAGATCATGAATCCTAGATGTGACGGCGAAGCTTCTTCATATTTAAAATAAGAGGAGGAGGACAAATACAAAGTCATTATTAACACATATTTTGATTGGATGGCCCAAGGGCCACTCACTCTTCCGGTCAATCTTCACAAGATGCCAAAACATTCATAAAATTGGTTTTCAAAGTTTGATCCATACAAGAAGACTAAAGCAAAATATTATATAAATGAGTTCTAGATGCATCTATAGATTCTCAAGGTATGTTTTGATGATGTCTCTTGTAGACTCTTTCAATATACCTTAGATGGTAGAGAGTATGTATGGTAGAAAATTCTTGTCGGCAATTCAATCTGAAACTAGAGCGAGTTTAAGAAGTTGTTTATGGAAAAAAAAATCTGACGCTAAGACTCCCTCCATGTTACTGAAATAAATTGGTAATTTGAAAGTGGGGCCAAATAAAGAATCAAGGATTTCAATAAGAGATTTATGCCATTTTTGAACAAGTTCCCCATTGATGTGCAACCTCATGATGATATCACATGATATTACTACACATCCACCTTGTCAACTAAAATTTATGTTTTCGTCAAGAGAGTTTTGAAGCAAAACATTACCCTTGAACTTTGCAGAAGGTCTCATTACAAAAAAATATTTGCAATATATTGGATTCATCATAAATTATGAAGATTCCAAAGAATCCAAGGAATTTGGTAAGAAAAGCCAAGCCTCTTCCAACAAAAAAAGGAAAAAGACTCTTTTGACATGAAAAGCTTGACCAAGTCCTTCAATTTTCTCATGAACAAAGTTTTAGAACTAAAGAGATGGTCAAGCGAGGCATCAACTACTAACAAAAAGTATTTAAAACCACCATTCTTCAAAAGAGGCAACAACTCACAAATCACCAAATATGTTAAGAGTTCCAACATAGTGTTCAACATTGAATGTTTGGGCATGGATAGTTTTTGCATTTTCCATCAACAAAAAACATTCTGAGATGACATGCCCACACTAGAATCATAATACGAACACTCTAATGGCTAATCTCATTGACACTTTATTAACAAAATAACAATCTGAATAACATTAAGAAACAAGTAAAACTATCGTGAACGAAGATAGTTTGGGCATTGGACATTCACTAAATAGGTTTAGCATCATATACAACATTGAAAAATATAGTGTTGATCAATGAGAAGTGAGTGAAGCTCCTCCAAAGTAGTCACTTAATCGTTACAATCTGAGAAGAAAAGGACCTATTTCTTAGGAGGATATTAAAAAGCAGTTGTTGCACAAAATTATTCCACCGTCCAGTCCAATAGAGAATTCATAGAATAGGTCTCGAGGTGCTACTTCTTCAAAGAACAATTCCAATAGCAAAAAATGCAATTACATCACTCCTAGTGCAGTGGATAAAGTTACAGTACCTAACTTGTCAGCACATCTCATTGCGATGATAAACACTGATTACATCATTTTTGAAGACATGAATAGAGTCTGCACAAACATTTCACTCTTTGAGCTCGCAAGGATAATGGTCCAACATGAGCTGATTCTCCAAACACTCTCATCACACACTCTGGTCAGTAGAGAGGTTTGTGCATCACAGGCAATGTCTGATAACTCTTGTGATATCCTTAAATCTATTGTAAATGTTGTAAATTTAAATTTTAACAATATCTACCCACAATTAGTGGTAGAATTTGAAATTTTCAATTATAATGTTCAAAAATATTTAGTTATTTCTAGTACATCTCTGAATGTTATGCCATTTTTGGTTGCTAATAAAATAACTTCACAATGGGAAAAAATAGATGCACGGATTATACATTTGAACATATCATTTTTCCAGGCTATAGGTGAGCTCAAGAATGTTCTTATATGCCTTTCATCTGATCATAGAGTTCACCAGTGTATAAATGTCATAGTTGTGGACATTCCAAAAGCCTATGGATTATTGATAAGCATAGATTGGTCCAACAAACTTCAAGGATACTTTTTTATGGACTGGTCACACTTATAGATTCCATATAAGGGCATAAATAATTAGATTCAAGTTGATAGTGAGCCCTACATGAAGCATATCATGACACGACTTGAAGAAAAAATGAACCAACGGGCTTCGTAGAAGTGATTTTTAGAAATTTCTTTCAGGAGGTAGATCACATATTCTATCTAGCTCATCTTTCGCTAGTCCCACTAGATGAACCATTAGAACTCATTCCTAGAAATCCAACTAGTGATAGTGACCTATGTATAGTAGATGTAGGTAGTATTAGTGTAGGACATAGCTCTAATGATCCTAATTATTCCATTTTATATTTTGACGGTTCAAAAACACATGAGGGCTCTAGAGGTAGTTTCCTTTTAGTAGATCCACAACAGAGAAAACATATGATCTCTTTCTGCTTGGGATTTGAGTACACAAACAACATTGCAAAATATCCAACACTCATCTTGGGATTGAAGAAAGCTATGAACTTAAAGTTGGGGTTCGCAAAGTAATAGGTGACTCTAAAATCTTCGTACGATAGGTATGAAGTACTATACACTATGTGTCACCTCATATCATAAGTTATTAATAATATGTATGGCATCCAATTTCACAATTCCAATCTTTCAATATTGTTTCTATTTCTAAAATATGTAACACTGCTATAGACACATTAGCAAATGTTTCTTATAGGTTGTCACCACTTAGGGAAAAGTTTTCTTTTGAAATTATTTATAAGCCACCCATCCCTAACAATATCACTAAATTTTGTGTTTCAATGAGAACAAACAAATATTAGACTTTATGGTGAATGTTGACGTATTCAAGGATACAACCATCAACAAGGACGAGCACAAAAAAGCATTGAAAGATGCAGCTCGAGCAAGAAAATAAAAACACATGCCTAAGGGAATGGTGTCACTTAAATAGTGTAGGACTTGAAAAACCACTTTAAAGGGATGGTGAATGAAAATATTTACAGCTCAACTCTTTCGCATCAAAAAGCTAATCTTGGTACAAAAAAAGCTTTGAAGTTTTTCAATCTTGGTACTTGTTGCACACCTCAAGAATGACAAGACTTTATCCACGTTTTCAAGCACTACCATGATACTTTCATGTGGACATATGATGATCTGAAAACATACAACATGCGAATAATACATCATGTGATTCCAATCAAGGAAGGGGCCAAGAATTTTCAACAGAATTTGTAGAAACTTCATTTGACGCTTGAGACTATGATTCAGAAAGAGTTGAAGGAACTATTGGATGCTCGGGTCATTTTTAAAGTGTGACATTTAACATGGGTCTCAATTCCGGTGGCTTTGGTACTTATCTTGTTGAATTTGTGTTGTAGATGTTTTAACAAGGGTTTCATGAATGTGAACGGTTTTGCTAGTGGTCTAACAGTTCATTTACTTATGTACCCTTGTGTGTATTTTCTAGATTGGTACTATTACTTTTTTTTTTAAAGTATCACCCCTTTTGGTAGAAGAACCCTGATACATTCCACATTTGAAAATTCCACAAGGCATACTCACTTGATAATCTGAAATTACTTGTGCATTACTCTCTCGTACTGAACATTTAAGCCAAGGAATATATTTAAGAATATGGTAGGTGAGATTTATTTTTGGAAGCTCTCCCAGGGAATTTTCATCTTGGAGACCCCCTTGAATGTTGGTGGTATCCAACATCACCAACATTGTGGTGCTAGAAGGAAGGAAACCACCTTTTTGTGCCTGAAAATTATTAGCATCCTAACACAAACACTTCCATGCAAGGTAGCAACATTTCCATTTCCACTCCCACTCATACCCTTGAAAATGGAGAAAGTATTAAGTATAGCCTCGGACACACCTTTGAATTTAGTTACAATAAACTCCGGATTATGTTCGTGTCAGTAAATTCACCCTATCACAAGTGATCAAATATGTTATTACAAGGCGTTGTTAGGGTGTCAAGTCAATTTTTTGTCATTTCAGTTAGTCTTCAAATAAAAATTTGGTCATCAACTGTTGTGTCTAGGTCACTGCTGCTCCCTTCACTTACTCATGGTTCTCATCCCTCATAATGGTCATTGTCTTCTTCGAGGTATCATATCTTCATTTAATTGTCTTGGGTCATGAAATGGTCAAATTCTTCATTTTAGGTCATGTTCTAAGGTTTCACTCCATGTGTCATCATCATACCATAGGTAAAAAAAAACATGTCCATCATGTAATTCAGTGGGTAAAGGGAGTTATCAGCCTAGGGAAATAAAAATAAAGGTAAAGGTAATTTTTTATTTCAAATAAGACAATTTTGTAGTACACTACCTCGTCTCATCACTTCTCACCATTTTTTCTTCAAAATATGTTTTTAACCAAATGGAGAATAAGTTTACAAAAGTGAAAGAGGTTTTGGTCAATGATAGTCCAAGGAACAAAAATCTCCTTCCATTTATGCACATGTATTATGATTTGATAATAATGCCCAAACTACACTTGCAATAGGAGAGTTGTTACACTTCTAGATAGTTTGACTTCAAGAGAGATTTTCAGGTATTTGGAGCAGGTGTTGGCAATGCTTAAGGACTCTATTGTGTAGTAGACATCCTAATTTTTCCAATTGTACCTTCAGATAGTGATTTTGATCAGCAGAAGGCATCCAAAAGTGACCTATAATTTGGTGCTACGCTTTGGTCAAAGACACCATAGGTTTTTGGAGTGACCTTGGGAAAATAATGTTTTCTCCCTACTTGAGTGTCCAAATTACATTCCTAACGAGTCCATATTGTAGCTGACTGAAATAACTTCCAATGACCTATCAAGTTTGAAATTTGGAGAAGCTTAAGGCCTCTAAACACTGGTTGGAAGACAACGTTGCGATTCTGTGAACTGTGCTACACTTCTGGAGGTGGCACTGCACTTCTGTGAACTGCGTTGTGCTTTGGCACTGTGCTTCTGCCAATGGCATTGCACTTGGGACAGAGTAGCCCAAAACTTTCCAAAACTCAACCAAACTTCAAATTTAATCATTCATTCCTATTCCTTACTTTTCTAAGCTGATCAACGAGTAAGTGCCATCATCTTACTTACTCTTTCCTTTGGCAAAGCAAGTGAAAATGGTGAGTTGTGTTCATCTCGGGATTATGTGAAAATTCATGCATCAAAGCTAGTGCAAATGATGGGTTTTGTTAGTTATGACATTGAAAACTTTAAAATTTGTCTTCTCATGCCTATATACATATATAAATCACCTTATCATTCACTAATCAACTCATTTACCTTCAATTTACCTCACCTTTACACAAAAAATAGCTCATACCTATCATTTTGGACAATTTACTAGTAGGATTGTTTTTAAATTCTCCTACTCATCTCTCTCTCTCTCATTTCACTCCATTCAAACTTCCTAAGCTTTCTACTATCCCTATCCATCTCCCGACATTCCCCTATCATCATCTCCCTTCCTTAACTCTCTCATTTAATAATTTCCTTCCTTGTGCAATAAAATAGTCATCTTAAGGCTAAATAGCTCATCATGGAGAAAGAGAAATCCAAGGTGTTGTAGCAAGGAGACAAAGGTAAAGTAGTGTTGGAGCCTAGTGAACATGAGTAACCTAAAGAAAGGGTTGGAAAGAGGAAGCCAAGGGCCAAGGGACTCAAAAGGGCATTGAAGGAGGAGAAAGAACATAATCTGCTAAATGAAGACCTAGACATGGAAGACAAATTTGCCTTGGATAACAATGAGGATAGATAGTATAGGCTAAGTAAGGTCAATGACCACCCAGAAAAGATTCTTGACAAAGACAATAGGGATAATCAACTATTGAGTTACATGGCCCACCATTATCAGACCAAAAATATGATTTGCAACATCAATCTCAAGCAGTTGAAAGATAAGCTAAAGGAAAAAAATGAGAGAGATAACTTGGAGATGATTGTTGAAGCATCCATGAGGGCATAACATACCTCATTTTTCACTTCGTGAACGATTTTGAAGGTTTTCTAAGCATTTTTGTTTTTTTGAGAATTTTGGTGCCTAATTTAGAAATTGGGCAAGGCGTTGCACTTTTGCCTCAAGGCTCCAAATGAAAAGTGGCTTATATTTTTGGAAATATTATGACCTCTTCACAAATCCCATTTCATCATATTTCTCATAAATGGATAAAATGTTTGAGAAAAAGGAGAAAAAGGGGTCAAAAATCATCATTATGCCAGTCTTTTTGATAGGCGTCGCGCTTCTGGAGACACCTTGAGAGAATGCGTTTTTGAAGGTCTTCCCATGGGTAATTTTGACAAATTGAAGGTTCTATGGAAACTAGATAGGAAAGGTTAGTTGATCATTCTCTCAGATATCAATTTGAACTGCATGAAGGCACCTACAAATGGCCTCAAAGTTGGCAATGCACTTCTACAAATTTCTGAGTTTTTATTTAAAATTTCACTGTTTAATTTTCTAGTTTTTCAGTTTGACTTGGTCAAAGTCAAAAATCATGATGTAGTTGTAGTAGTTAGAGGTTATATGATTTAATCATGAATAAATAGACATCATACGTTATTTTTATGGTTAATTAGGCCTCATAAAGGAAGAAAAATTCAAAACAAAGTCTAAGAGAAGAGTTTGTATTTCACCTTCTCACTCTCACCTGTTAGTTGGGAGAATCTTGGAAACAGTTCCCCCACCTAGGAATTCGACTCCTGAAGGTGGGGAAGTTGTTTGATTGAGTCTATATGTATCTTTTAGGTTGTTTTTATGGTTAATTAGGCCTCATAAAGGAAGAAAAATTCAAAATAAAGTCTAAGAGAAGAGTTTGTATTTGACCTTCTCACTCTCACCTGTTAGTTGGGAGAATCTTGGAAACAGTTCCCCCACCTAGGAATTTGACTCCTGAAGGTGGGGAACTTGTTTGATTGAGTCTATATGTATCTTTTCTTAGTCAAAGAGAGAGGTGGGAATTTTTTGGAGAAGCTTGTACCTTATGTTCTCTTACAGCTAATATAGGAGCAATTGTAGCTATATTTCAAGAATTGTTTTTCAGTGAGCCTATGGTGTTGTTTTCTTTTCCTATAAGCTTATAATGGATAAATCATCTCCCTTTTCATGATTTATCTTCTTCCTATGAATTTCCTTGCAGTTATACAGACAAATATCTTAGATTTAAGCTCTGTTTATCTGGAAATCATGTTTGTGTTGATTTTCTTCTAAAACAAATGAATTCATGTTTTTACATGCTTGTTATGTTTTTTTTTAACTCTCAGACCTATAATACATTGAAAACACTTTAAATTTACCGTAGCACATTGATGTCTAACTCATATTTAATACTTGTCACTACATACTTGAAACCTTGACCCAATTACCTGCTCTAATCCCTAGTCCAGCAAACCAAAAACCCTAAATTCACAAATACTCAAACAAGACTTGTAGACCTAGCCTAAAACCTTATTCGTTTTAGTTACTCATGAAAAAATACTTAGAGAGATCCTTGTCTAGTTCAGTAAGGCTAGATACTGAACTGAAAGTGGTTTGAGGTTACCTGTTTCGATTTCCTCCTCAGCCTAGGAAATTGTAGGGAATAACATTTTGACACCGTTGCTGGGGAAAGAAATATCATATCTTCCATGGGAAAGAACGAAAAGGATTAAATTTGATTGTTGACGGTGAATAGTGATTAGACAAGAAAGGTTGTGCATCTTTAACCTGGTGACTCCAGTGTCGAAGAATTCAAAGAATGAGAATTCTCATGGAGAATCCACTATTCAAAAACCAGTAGTTTGAAGAACTTCTTGGTGACTTAACTATTTTAAAAATGGATTCAAATGTTCAAATGTATGCTCTTATGAATCAAGCTCAGATTTCTAATTTTTCGAATTGTATTCCTTGTATAGATTGGAAAACAAGGCTGCCAAAGTTTAAAGGTTAGGATGGAGAAGATGCTAGTTTGCATTTGGTCAAATTTCATTTTCATATTCATAGATTAAAGACTAAGTTTCGTGAAGATTGTCTGATGAAGATCTTCATGGCTACCTTGGAGGAAATAGAAAGGAAATGGCATGAGAGTCTACCATATGCTAGTTTATATTCTCTAAAGGATTTTCATTCAGTTTTTTTCAACATTATCAAAGCTATAATTTTTCCTTATCAATGATGGATAGATGTTGTGAGATTTATGAAAATCTCATTAAATTTCTTGAAAATTGGTATGGGGATGAAGAATGTATGGAAGAAGATATATTAGAAGCCCTTCATGATTTTTCCTACCAACAATCATTATTAGCTTCCTCCTGGGATGAAACAGACTGGGATCAAAATAGAGAAAGGTCTATTCCTGATATTGAAAATGAAAATCACCAAGCCAATCTTAATTTCTATAAAAATCAATGTTCTCCTCTATTTGAAGATGAAATAGATCATCTCCTGCAGATCAATGTTACAGCCTAAGTTAAGGCAGGTTTGCAGTGTTCACACAGTCATGAATGTGTGAGTGAAATTTTTTCCATTATTGAAAATGAAAGTTTTGGTTAAAATGATGGCAGTCATGAGACTAATGAAACTATACAGAAAATGATTGTGAGTAAGCCAACTTGTGATGTAGATTTTCTGCAAGGAGATCAACTAACAAAGGTTGTTTTCTTTCATGAAGAGGATATGGCTAACATGTTTAATAATCTTGAAGAATGTTTTCTTTTCAAGGATGATTTAGACTATGAATTGGAAGAGTATGATTCTATGAGAGACAGTATGCCAGAGATAGAATGATAGTTTCTCATGCATGAGGAATTTACACCCAACACTCAGGTGGCATAAAGTCATACTTCCCTATGCCTTCCTATGGATCAAAAACCAAGTATTCTTTTAGATCAAAATGAAAGGAGTAGTTGTATTTTTGTTGGATTTCAAGACAACGTCACAATTCACATTTTTAAGGATCCTTACATTTATTTATTGCAACCATCTGGGAAGATGAATTTTCTTGTATTTATGGATCATGAGCACTAGTTCTGTGGAAAGTTGGAGTGGCCTAGCTTTTGTTTTTCTGCCTACTCAAGGAAAATATGAGCAAAATTCAAATAAGTAGCCATTTGATGGATTGGTTACACTGGAGGGATCGTTAGACATGATTGTATATATATCTTTAGTAGGTGGGCAGTTATCATCAGGATTTGAAGCCTGAGGTGAAGGCCATAAAATCCCGATGGTCTAATTCCATAAGTAAGTTTAGTCAGTTTTAGAGTTTTGTCAAGGTCAGTTAGTTAGTCACTTTTTAGTATGAGTTTAGTCTTTTTTGTTAAGGCCTCCAAAACTTGGTTGGAAGACGCCATTGTGTTGTTGTGAACTGTGTTGCACTTCTGGAGGTAGCGTTGTGCTTCTCCCAACGGTGGTGCACTTGGGACAAATGTAGGTTTTAGCCCCATATATAAATTACCTCCAAATGAATTCTAAAACATAGAAAATAAACAATGCGAGAGCATAACACATATACATAAAGATGTTCCCCTAGATCCCAAAACTGGGACCAGATTGATTTCTCATTATGTTCCTTTCAATGTTACAATACATATTGATACATGCTGAAGCATCCAATACCATGGACCAAAAATCATCGTGCCCAAAACCATGGATGAAAACCATGCACAAAACCATAGGTAGGTCTACCCACCTAATATAGGGTTCAAAAAAAATTTCCCTAGGGCATTGCCTCAGACCCTGTAGAGTTGGGCTACCTGCCGCCCTCAAAGCCCTTGTAACCTCCCTGCTGTGCAATTAGCGCAATGAAGGGGGGGCTTTGTCGCTCCTCTAACACCCCAATTAATTAGGGGAGCTAATTGTGGAAAGAATATAACACAACCCAACATTCTTCCACTTGTTGCTTTCCTTCCACAGAAGAGCATAGTCATTTATCCAACCCTGTAATGCTCATTGTTTCTCTACACCAAGAGAACTTCTCAAAGCTCACAGATTTTGTCAATGCGTCTGTAGTATTCTTCAAAGTGTCCACCTTTACCTGCAACACCTTTTTTTCTTCTATCATATCCCTCACAAAGTGATACTGAACATCAATGTGCTTTGTCTTTGAATGGTAACAGGGTTCTTTGCCAAGAAAATTGCACTTTGGCTATCACAGTCTATCCTTATAGTTCCCTACACTAACCCCATACTTGAACACAATCTATGTAACCAAACTGCTTCATTGCTTGCATGAGTGGCTACCATGTATTCTTCCTATGTAGTTGATAGTGCCACTATAGATTGTTTCTTACTCATCCAACTGACTGCACCTCCAAATAAGTTAAACATATACCCACTTGTAGATATTCTATGATTCAGATCTCCATCCCAGTTTGCATCAACAAAGCCATGAATATCAAAAACTCTGTCCAATCCTAGTCTTCCTTGGTAGCACAAACCATAATCACTAGTGCCACGCAAATACCTAAAAACCCGCTTCACTGTTTTCTAGTGCTCCTTCCCTAGTTTTGACATAAACATGCTCAATACTCCCACTACATGTGTAATGGCTAGTCTAGTACATACCATTGCATACATCAGGCTGCTAGTTGCCCTTACATATGGAACACGGGACATGTCCTCTTCCTCTTCTTGTGTGTTGGGACACTGTTCAACAGATAACTTCACACATACAAGAATAGGAACCTTCAAAGTTTTAGTATCTTGCATATTAAACCTCTATAGTATTGTCTTGGCATACTTCCTTTGGCTTAACCAGAGCTTCCTCTTTGCCCGGTCTCTTTTAATTTCCATGCCAGAAATATAGTTTTCAACACCAAGATCTTTCATGTCGAATTTGGAGGACAATTGGGTCTTCAAATCCTGGATAATTTCTTTGTCATTTCCAATTGGCAACATATCATCCACATACAAGACCAGATAAATAACATGGTCACCCATTAATTTAAAATACACATAGTTATTTTCTTTGCTTCTAGTGAAGCCAAGTCCTCATATAAATGTATCAAATTTTTGATACAACATCCTTGGTGACTATTTTAACTCTTATAGAGACTTTTTTAACTTGCATACCAATAGTTTCTTACCCTTCATTACAAAGCCTTCAAGTTGCTTCATGTAGATCTCTTCATCTAGATCCCCGTGAAGAAATTTTGTCTTCACATCCATCTGTTCTACCTCAAAATCAAAAGTAATAGCAACAGATAAAAGTAATCCAATAGAAGCTACCTTGGCAACAAGAGAAAAAATATCACCAAAATCAATTCCCCACACCTGGAAATAACCTTTTTCTACCAACCAAGCTTTGTATTTGTCCACCTTTCCTTCTGCATTTATCTTCTTCTTGAACGCCCATTTATTGCCAATAGGTTTCCTTCCAGCCGACAACTCCACTAGATCCCAAGCCTCATTTTTGTGCAAAGATGCCATTTCATCAACTATGGTCTCTTTCCATAGTTTTCCATCCTCTGAATCTACTCCTTTCTTCACAGTTCTGGGATCATAATTAGTAATAGATAAAGAAAAATTTGAATAGAAAATAGATGGACTATACCTTTCTGGCTACCTTCTTTCTCGAGCTAAACTTCTCACAACCGAAACTTGTGGCTCTTCATCTTCTGATTCCTCTTTTGCTATAGAGTCTCTTCCTCCTTTAGCTCAAACTCTATCTTATTAAGTTCCTTTGATGGGACTTCATGTTTAATAACTTTTTTCACCTTTTTTAACACCACATCTTGGCTGTACACAACCTTCCTTGTTACTGGGTTCCAAAGCTTATAACCCTTTAAACCATCCTTATACCCAATAAAGACGCACTTTTCATATTTACTATCCAACTTTGTTCTTTTCTCCTTTGGAACATGTATATATGCATTACATCAAAATACCCTCAGATGTGAAAGAGAGGGTTTCTTACCAGTCCACACCTCTTATGGAGTCTTATCCTCAAACGTTGATGAAGGTGATATATTGAACAAGTAGCATGCTATCTCCACCACCTTTGCCCTAAATTCCTGTCCTAATCTGGCACCATTCAGCATGATTCTTGCCCTTTCCATCAATGTCTTGATCATTCTTTCTGCAACTCCATCTTTCTCAAGTGTGTATGGAGTATTATTCTGTCATGCTATACCACACTTCTTATAGAATTCTTAAAATTACTTGCTGCAAAACTCTCCATCGTTATCTGTCCTCAGCACCTTTATCTTCTTCTCTATCTGGTTTTCCACCAAAGCCTTAAATTTTCTAAACCTCCGAAAGACTTCAGATTTCTTCTTGAGGAAATATGTACATGAATTCCTTGAGAAGTCATCTATAAATGATACATAGTAAATAGACTTACCTAGTGATGGAACCTTCACAGGTCCAAACACATCACTGTGCACAAGCTCTGATATTTGTTTCACCTTCTTACCACCAGAGGGGAAACTCACCCAATTCTACTTCCCATATACACAATTTTCACAGAAAAAAAATCCAGAGAGCTATTAGTCATACCTTCTACCATACCTTTACCTTGAAGTATTTGAAGGGCTTTCCCTCCAATATGTCCAAGCCTTTGATGCCATATCATGGTCTTTTCTCTAGAGACCACTAGATTTATGCTCCACTTTCAGTAACCACAAAACTGTTGCACCCATCAATAATAGTGCTACCTTGTAGCTTGTATAAAGTTCCAATCCAAACTCTCTACATCAATACCAGTGCTCCCTGAACCATCTTGTAGGTATCTTTATCGAACATTGTTTTTACACATACATCATCTAGCTTGCTTACAGAAATCAAATTTTTGGCTAATGCAAGAATATGTAGAACACCCGGAATTGTTCTAATCCTTCCACCTTGCATCTTCAACTTGACTTTTCTATGACCAACGATTCTATCCTTCCTGTCATCCCCCAAGAAGACATCACCAACATCATATTTCTCATACTCATAGAACCACTCTCTATGGGGAGTGAAGTGAAAGGATGCACTTGAGTCAATCAACCATGCCTCATGATCTACACGTGTACTTGAAGAAGCCAATTACACTTCCCCACCTTCATTTGAGGTGGTTTTTGCCTTTACAGAAGGGGAATCATCAGATGCCTTTCATTTGTGAGGAGCTTTATATTTACAGTCCCTTTTGTAGTGCCCTTCCTTTCTTCATTTCCAGCACACCACCTTTACAGGTTTTCATGGAGATTTAGATCTCCCACTTGAGGACTTATTGTTTTTTTCTATTTTGGGACCTTCCTCGTATAGACAAGGCATCACCATTCTGGCTCTCCATATTTTTCCATCTCATCTCCTCCGTCAGTAAGGATGAGACTATTTCATCAAACTGCAAGGCATTTGCACTGCTATCTATTGCAATAACCATACTATCCCACGAATCTGGTAGAGAACACAACAAACTGATGCAGTTATCTTCATTTGAAATTTTAATATCAATAGATAATAACTAACTTACAATAGTATTAAATGTGTTCAGATGCTCTTTCACCGAGTCTCCATATTTCATCCTCATGTTATACAACTTTCTCTGTAGGAACAATTTATTCACCAGAGACTTAGATTGGTACAAAGTCCCTAACTTTACCCACAAATCCTTAGCCATAGCTTACCCTAATACATTCAACAATAATGGATCTGAGACACAATCATATTGTGGTCTTTCCCTTTTGATCCAACTTCTTCCATTCTTCATCCGACACTCCCATTGGTTTAGTACCTGGATCTTCCATGATCCACTAATTTTTATCTACCAACATATCCTCCATCTTGAGTTTCCATAACTCAAAACTCTGACCATTAAATTTCTCGATCTCTATCTTTCCACTGCTCGCCATCTTCTTTCACCACCAGAATCGATCCGCACAGATCTCCCACTGAATAGGGTCTACCACAGGCCTGAGGGAAAGCCATCAACAACAAAGGCATTCCCTTGAAGGCAAAACAACTCTAATACCAAATGTAGGTTTTAACCCCATAGATAAATTACCTACAAATGAATTCTAAAACATATAAAATAAACAATGCGAGATCATAACACATAAAACACATATACACAAAGATTTTCTCCTGGATCCAAAAACTGCGACTACTAGATTGATTTTTCATTATGTTCCTTTCAATGTTACAATACATATTTATAGATATCAAAGCATCCAATACCATGGAGCAAAAACCATGCACAAAACCATAGGTAGGTCCGCCCACCTAATATAGGGTCATGGAAAGAATATAACCCAACCCAACAACAAAGTAGCCCAAAAACTCACCCAAACTTCAAATTTAATCTTTCATTCCTATTCCTTACTCTTCTAAGCTAATAAACAAGTAAGTACCATTATCTTACTTACTCTTTCCTTTGGAAAAGCAAGTGCAAATGGTGAATTGTGTTCATCTAGGGTTTATGTGAAAATTCAGGCTTCAATGCTAGTGAAAATGATGGGTTTTGTTAGTTATGACATTGAAAACTTTAAAATTTGTCATCTCATGCCTCTATTCATATATATGTCACCCTATCATTCACTAATCAACTCATTTACCTTCAATTTACCTCACCTTTACACAAACCCTAGCTCATACATATCATTTTGGACAATTTCCTAGTAGGATTGTTTTTAAATTATCCTACTCATCTATCTCTCTCATTTCACTCCATTTAAACTTCCTAAGCTTTCTACCACTCCTATCCATCTCCCAAAATTCCCCTATCATCATCTCCCTTCCCTAACTCTCTCATTTCATCATTTCCTTCCTTGAGCAAGAAAATAATTAGGTTAAGGCTAAACAACTCATCATGGAGAAAGAGAAATCCAAGGTGTTGCAGCAAGGAGACAAAGTTAAAGTAGTGTTGGAGCTTGGTGAACATGAGGAACCTGAAAAAAAGGTTGGAAAAAGGAAGCCAAGGACCAAGGGAATCAAAAGGGCATTGAAGGAGGAGAAAGAACATAATCTGCTAGATGAAGAGCTAGACATGGAAGACATAATTGCCTTGGAGATCAATGAGGATAGAGAGTATTGGCTAAGTAAGGTCAATGACCACTTAGAAAAGCTTCTTGATAAATATAACAGGGATAATCAGCTATTGAGACACATTGGTTATCATTATCAAACTAGAAATATGATTTGCAACATCAAGCTCAAGCAGTTTAAAGACAAGCTAAAAGAAACCTTAAAGGAAACAAATGAGAGATATAACTTGGAGATGCTTGCTGAAGCAAACATGAGGGCATAACATACCTCATTTTTCACTTCATGAACAATTTTCAAGGATTTCTGGGCATTTTTTGTTTTTTGAGAATTTTGGTGTCAAATTCAGAAATTGGGCTAGTCACAAGGTGCTACGTTTTTTCCTCAGGGCTCCAAATGAAAAATGGATTATCTTTCTGGAAATCTTATGACCTCCTTTCAAAACCAATTTTATTATATTTCTCATAAAGGGCTCAAATTTTGAGAAAAAGAAGAAAAAGGGGTTAAAAATAATCATTATGCCAGTCTTTTTGACATGCGCTACGCTTCTGGAGACACTTTGGGACAATATGTTTTTGAAGGCCTTCCCATAAATAATTTTAAGAAATCCAAGGTGTTATGGAAACTAAATAGGTAAGGCTACTTTATCATTGTCTTAGATATAAATTAGCACTTCAGGAATGCACCTACAATTGGCCTCAAAATTGGCACTGTGCTTCTGCAAATTTTTGAGTTTTTATTTAAAATTTCACTGTGTAATTTTCTAGTTTTCAGTTTGACTTGCTCAAAGTAAAAAATCATGATGTAATTGCAGTAGTTCGAGGTTAGAGGATGTAATAATGAATAAATAGATATCATAGGTTGTTTCTATGGTTAATTAGGCCTCATAAAGGAAGAAAAATTCAAAAAAACTCTAAGAGAAGAGTTTGTATTTGACCTCCTCACTCTCACCTATTGGTGGAGAGAATCTTGGGAACAGTTCAACCACCTAGGAATTTTACTCCTACAGGTGGGAAAGTTATTTGATTGATATGTATCTTTTAGGATTAAGAGAGAGAGGTGAGAATTTTGTGGAGAAGCTTGTACCTTATGTTCTCTTACAGCTAATACAGGAGCAATTGCAGCTATATTTCAGGGATTCTTGTTCAGTGAGTCTATGGTTTTGTTTTCATTTGTTATCAGTTTCAAATGGATAAATAATATCGCTTTTCATGATTTATTTTCTTCCTATTAATTTCCTTGCAGTTATATAGACAAAAATCTTAGATTTAAGCTCTATTTATCTAGAAAGCATGCTTGTGTTTGTTTTCTTCTAAAACTAATGAATATATCTTTTTACATGCTCATTATGTTTTTGTTTAACTCTCAGACCTATGCTACATTGAAAAATCTTTAAGTTCACTATATCACACTGATATCTAGCTCCTTTTTATACTTGTCACTGCATACTTGAAGCCTTGACCTAATTACCTCCTCTAAACTCTAATCCAGCAAACCAAAAACCCTAAATTCATAAATACTCAAACAAGACTTGTATATCTAGCCTAAAACCTATTTCTTTTTAGTTATTCATTGACAAATCCTGAGAGATATCCCTCTCTGGTTTAGTAAGGCTAGCTACTAAACTAAACTTGGTTCGAGGTTACCTCTTTAGATCTCCTCCTCAGCCTAGGAAATTGTAGGGGATAACATTTTGGCGATGTTGTTGGGGAATGACAGATCATGTCTTCCCTAGGAAATAATGACAAGGATAAAATCTGATTATTGATGGTGAACAATGATTAGACACAAGAAAGCTTTTGCATCTTTCACCTGGAAACTCCATTGTCAAAGAATCCAAAGAATTAGAATTCTCATGGCAAGTTCACTATTCAAAAATAGGGTTTTTGAAGAACTTCTTGGTGACTTAACTATTTTCAAAATGGATTCAACTGCTCGAAGGTATGCTCCTACGAATCGAGCTCACATTCCTTGTTTGATTAGGATGGAAGATGCTAGTTTGAATTTGGTCAAATTTCATTTTCATATTCACAGATTAAAGACTAAGTTTCGTGAAGATTGTCTGATAAAGATCTTCATGGCTATTTTGGAGGAAATAGTGAGGAAATGGTATGAGAGTCTACCATCTGCTTGTTTATATTCTCTAAAGGATTTTCATTATGTTTTCTTTATACATTGTCAAAGATGTAATTTTTCCTTATCAATGATGGATAGATGTTGTGAGATTTCTGAAAATTTCATTAAATTTCTTGAAAATTTGTATGGGTATGGACAATGTATGGAAGAAGATATATTAGAATCCCTTCATGTTTTTTCCTCCCAACTTGAATTAACAGCTTCCTCCTTGGATGAAACAGATTGGGATCAAAATAGAGAAAGGCCTATTCCTGATATTGAAAATGAAAATCACCAAGCCAGTGTTGATTTCTATAAAACACAATGTTCTCCTCTATCTAAAGATGAAATAGACCAACACCTGAAAAGTCATGTTACAACCCAAGTTAAGGCAGGTTTGTAGTGTTCACATAGTGAAGAATGTGTGAGTGAAATTTCTTCCATTATTGAAAATGAAAATCTAGGTTTAAAAGATGTCAGTCATAAGATTGAGGAAACTATATAGAAAATGATTGTGAGTAAGCCAATTTGTGATGTAGATTTCCTACAAGTAGATCAACTAACAGGGATTTTTTTATTTCCTGAAGAATATAGTGCTAATATGTGTAATAATCTTCAAGAATGTTTTCTTTTCAAGGATGATTTAGACTATGAATTGGAAAAGTATGAGTCTGAGGTAGATAGTATGCCAGAGATAGAATCAGAGTTGCTCATGCTTGAGGGATTTACACCCAACACTTAGGTGGCAGGAAGTCATACTTCCCTATGTCTTCCTATGGATCAACAACCAAGTATTCTTTTATATAAAAATGAAAGGAGTACTTTTATTTTTGATGGATTTCAAGACAATGTAACATTTCATATTTTTTAAGGATCCTTACACTGATTTGTTGTAGACATCTGGGAAGATGAATTTTCTTTTATTCATGGATCATGAGCACATGTTCAGTGGACACGAAGTGGCCTAGCTTTATTTTTTCTGCCTGCTCAAGGAAAATACGAGCAAAATTCAAATAAGTAGCCTTTTGTTGGATTGGTTACAGTTGAGGGATAATTACACATGATTGTATATATATCTTTAGCAGGTCATTAGTTATGATGAGGATTTGAAGCCTGAGGTGAAGGCCCTAAGATCTCGATGGTCTACTGCCATAAGTAAGTTTAGTCAGTTTTAGAGTTTTGTCAAGATTAGTTAGTCAGTTAGTTTATAGATTGAGTTTAGTATTTGGATTTTGATTCCATGCCCAATGAATAAGGCTACCTAGCCTACAGTGTTCTTGACACCTCCGAGGAGTTGCCATCCCCAACTGGAGCCAATGTCAATGTTAGCCAGTTCAGCATGTCACAAGTGATCAAATATGCTCTTACAAGGTGTTGTTAGGGTGTCAAGTCAAATTTTTGTCATTTCAGTGAGTCTTCAAATAAAAATTTGGCGACAGGTTGTTGTGTCTAGGTCACCGCTCCTCCCTTAAGTTACTCATGGTTCTCATCACTCGTCATGGTCATTGTCTTCTTTGAGGTATCATATCTTCATTTAAGTGTCTTGGGTCATGAAATGGTCAAATTATTCATTTTAGGTCACGGTCTAGGGTTTCACTCCATGTGTCATCATGATACCATAGGTCAAAACAACAAAATGCCCATCATGTAATTCAGTGGGTAAATGGAGTTAGCAGATTAGGGAAAGAAAAATAAAGTTAAAGGTAATGTTCTATTTCAAATAAGACAATGCTGCAGTACACTACCTCATCTCATCATTTCTCATAGGGTTGTTTTTGCTTCAAAATATGTTTCTGAACAAATGGAGAAGAAGTTTACAAAAGTGGAAGAGGTTTTGGTCAATACTAGGCCAAGGAACAAAAACTTCCTTCAGTTTATGCATAGGTATTATGATTTGAGAGGAATTCCCAAACTATAATTGCAATGGGAGAGATGTTACACTTCTGACAACTTTGACTTCAAGACATATTTTTGAGTATTTGGAGCAGGTGTTGGCAGTTCTTAAGGACTCTATTATGTAGTAGACATTTTTACCTTTCCAATGGTACCTTCAGACAATGATTTCGATTAGTGGAAGGCATCCAAAATTTCTCTACAAGTTGGTGCTACACATTTTTAAACGACACAGTGGGCTTTTGGAGTGACCTTAGGAAAATCAATTGTTGTAGTTTCCACATTACATTCTTGATGAGTCCATGTTGTAGTAGACTTCAATAGATATCCAATGAGCTATCAAGTTAGAAATTTGGAGCCATTTAAGGACACCAAAATCTCATTGGAAGACGACGTTACACTTTCATGAGCTATGCTACGCTTCTGGAGGTGGTGCTGTACTTCTGTGAACTGCGTCGTGCTTCTACCAATGGTGCTATGCTTGGGATAGAGTAGCCAAAAACTTGATAAAACTAACCCAAAATTTAAATTTAAGCTTGCATTCCTATTCCTTACTCTTTTAAGCTGATCAAAAAGTAAGTACCATCATCTTACTTACTCTTTCCTTTGGCAAAGCAAGTGCAAATGGTGAGTTGTGTTCATCTAGGGTTTATGTGAAAATGCATGCTTCAAAGCTAGTGCACATGATGAGTTTTGTTAGTTACGACATTGAAAAATTTAAAAATTTTCATGTCATACCCCTATACATATATACATCACCCTATCATTCACTAATCAACTCATTTACCTTCAGTTTACCTCACCTTTACACAAACCCTAGCTCATACCTATCATTTTGGACAATTTCCTAATAGGATTGTTTTCAAATTCTCCTACTCATCTCTCTCTCTCATTTCACTCCATTATAACTTCCTAAGTTTTCTACCACCCCTATCCATCTCCCAAAATTTTCCTATCATCATCTCCCTTCCCTAACTCCCTCATTTAATCATTTCCTTCCATGAGAAAGAAAACAGTTAGCTTAAGGCTAAACAACTCATCATGGAGAAAGATAAATCCAAAGTGTTGCAGCAATGAGAAAAATGTAAAGTAGTGTTGGATCCTGGTGAACATGAAGAACCTGAAAAACAATTTGGAAAAAGGAAGCCAAGGACCAAGGGACTCAAAAGGTCATTGAAGGAGGAGAAAGAACATAATCTACTAGATGAAGACCTAGACATGGAAGGCAAAATTGCCTTGGAGATCAACGAGGATAGAGAGTATTGGCTAAGTAAGGTCAATGATAACTTATAAAAACTTCTTGATAATACCAACAGGGATAATCAGCTATTGAGACACATAGCCCATCATTATCAGAACAGAAATATGATTTGCAACATCAAGCTCAAGTAGTTGAAAGACAAGCTAAAGGAAGCCCTAAACAACAAAAATGAGAGATATAACTTGGATGCGCTTGCTGAAGCATCCATGAGGGAATAAAATACCTCATTTTCCACTTCATGACCAATTTTGATGGTTTTCTGAGCATTGTTGGCTTTTTGTGAATTTTGGTGCCAAATTCAAAAATAGGGCTAGTCAAGGTGTTGCGCTTTTTCCTCAGGGCTCTAAATGACAAGTGGCTTATACTTTTGCAAAGATTATGACCTCCTCTGAAAACCCGTTTCATAATATTTCTCATAAAGGGCTCAAAGTTTGAGAAGAAGGAGAAAACGTGGTCAAAAATCATCATTCTACCACTCTTCTTGATAAGCGCTGCACTTCTGGAGACACCTTGGGAGAATGAGTTTTTGAAGGTCTTCCCATGGGTCATTTTAAAAAAATCAAGTTGTTTTGGAAAATAGATAGGCAAGGATAGTTGAAAGTTTTTTCAAATAGGAAACGCTACTTGACTTGAAATTTGGCATTGCGCTTCTGCAAATTTCTAAGTTTTAATTTAAAATTTCACTGTGTAATTTTCTAGTTTTTCAGTTTGACTTGGTCAAAGTAAAAACTCATGATGTAATTGTAGTAGTTAGAGGTTATATGATATAATAATGAATAAATAGACATCATATTTTGTTTTTATTGTGAATTAAGCATCAAAAAGGAATTAAAATTGAAAACAAAGTCTAAGAGAAGAGTTTGTATTTTACCTTCTCACTCTCACCTGTTGGTTGAGAGAATCTTGGAAATAGTTCCACCACCTAAGAATTCGACTCTTGAAGGTGGGGATGTTGTTTGATTGAGTCTATATGTATATTTTCTCATTCAGAGAGAGGTGGGACTTTTGTGGAGAAGCTTGTACCTTATGTTCTCTTACAACTAATACAAGAGCAGTTGCAGCTATATATCAACAATTCTTGTTTAATGAGTATATGGTGTTGTTTTCTTTTCTATTAGTTTCTAATGGATAAATCATCTCTATTTTCATGCTTTATATTCTTCCTATGAATTTCCTTGCATTTCTATAGACAACAATCTTAGATTTAAGCTCTGTTTATCTAGAAATCATGCTTGTGTTTCTTTTCTTCTAAAACTAATGAATTCATGCTTTTACATGCTCAATATGTTTTTCTTAAACTCTCAGACCTATATTACATTGAAAACACTTTAAGTTCACCATAACACATTGATATCTAGCTTATTTTTATACTTTTCACTGCATACTTGAAGCCTTGACCTAATTACCTACTCTAATCCCTATTCCAGCAAACCAAACACCCTAAATTCACAAACACTCAAACAAGACTTGTATATCTAGCATAAAACCTCTTTCTTTTCAGTTATTCAGTGACAAATCCCTAGAGATATCCCTCTCTAGTTTAGTAGGGCTAGCTACTAAGCTGAAAGTGGTTCGAGGTTACCTCTTTTGATCTCCTCCTCAGCCTAGGAAATTGTAGGGGATAATAAATTATACAACCCATTACTCATCAGTTTACGAGAGATATTGGTTTTCTCCCTATGGTTGTGATCCTGCCTCATAATATTGTAAAGAAAGAAGTAACTCCTAGTGGAGTACTTGTTTTGTCAGTGGATTAGTTGGTTATTGAAACTCTCGAAAAGTTGGTAGATCCTACAGAGAAACAATGTGAACTTTCACCTGATCAAGAGAATAAAGATAGTGAAGAAGAATATTTTTTATTTTCTGATGGGGAGCACCTTGATCACATCGCAAATTATAGTGGCGAGGAAGAAGGTTATTAAGATTCAAAAGAAGGGGATGAGTACAAATACGAAGACATTACTAACACATATTTATATTGGATGGCACAAGGGACACTCACTCTTCCAGTCAATCTTCAAAAAATGACCAAAGATCCACAAACATTGTTTTCAAATTTTGATCCATACAGAAGACTAAAGCCAAAGATCATATAGATGAGTTCTACATGCACCTATAGATGCTTGAGGTATGTTTCGACAATGTTTCTTGCAGACTCTTTCAGTATACCTTAGAAGGTAGAGAATTTGTATGGTATAACAATCTTCTGTGCAATTCAATTTGAAACTCGGGGCATTTTAATTAGTCGTTTATGGAAAATTTGTTGACGATAAGACTCCCTCCATGTTATTAAAAGAACTTGGGAATTTGAAAGTGGGGAAAATAAAGAATCAAGGATTTAAATCAGAGATTTATGCAATTGTTGAGCAATTTCCTGACTGGTGTGCAACCTTGTGATGATATCCCAAGAATTTATTACACATCCGCCTTCTCAACTATAATTTATGTTTTCATTAAGAGTGTTGCGAAAGAAACATTGGCCTTGAACTTTGTAGAATATTTCACTATAGAAAAAGGTCCACAATATATTAGATGCATCATAAATGATGAAGATTCCAAAGACTCCAAGGAATCTGGTAAGAAAAACCAAGCCTCTTGCAGCAAAACAAAGGAAAAAGACTCTTTCTACCTGAAAAGCTTGACCAAGTCCTTGAAATTTATCATGAACAAAGTTTTAGAATTGAAGATATGGTCAGGCAAGGCATCAACTACCAACAAAAATTATTTTAGGCCACCATTCTTCAAAAGAAACAAAAGCTCACAATAGGCCAAATCGGTTCAAAGTTCCAACATAGTGTTCAATATTGAAAGTTTGAGCATGGATAATTTTCACATTTTCTATCAAGAAAAACATTTTGAGATGACATTCCTAGATTGGAATCATAATATGAACACTCTAATCGCTAATCTTGTTGACACTTTATTAACAAAAGAACAATCTGAGTAGAATGAAGAAACAAGTGAACATGTCATAAATGAAGATAGCTCAGTGTTGGACATTAAGTAAACATGTTCAGTATCATCTACAACATTGACAAACAGAGTGTTGATCAACCAGAAGTGACTAAAGATCCTCACATGTAGTCATTTAATCGTTACAATTTGAGGAGAAAAGGACCTATTTCTAAGTAGGATATTAAGAAGCAGTTGCTGAGAAAAAATTCTTACACCTTCCAATCCAGCTTAGAATTCATAGAACAAGTTCGGAGGTGCTCCATCTCCAAAGAACAATTCCAATAGTAATAAAAACAAGCCTATCACTCCTAACATAGTGAATAGAGCTACAACACCTAACTTCTTAGCACATCCCATTGCGATGGTAAACACTGATTACAAAATTGTTGAAGACATGAAGAGATCCCACACAAACATTTCACTCTTCCAGATCACAAGGATAATGGGCCAATGTGAACTGATTCTCCAAACATTGTCATTTGTAAAGAGGTTTCTACATCACATGTAATGCTCGATAACCCTTGTGATATCCTCGAATCTATTTTAAATGTTGTAAATTTAAAATTTAACACTATCTGCCCATAATTTATGTTGATGTTTGAAATTTTCAATTATAATGTTCACAAATGTTTATTTAGTTTTGTTACATCCACGAATGTTTTGACATTTTTGGTTGCTAAGAAAATAAATTCACAATGGAACAAAATTGATGCACGAATTATACAACTGGACATATTATTTTTCCAGTCTATAGATGATATCAAGAATGTTCTTATCTTCCTTTATTTGATCATAGAGTTCACCAGTGTATAAATGTCATAGTTGTGGACATTCCAGAAGCCTATGGATTATTGCTAAGCAAAGATTGATCCAAAAAAGTTCCAGGATACTTTCTGATTGGTCTCACTTATGGATTTCATATAAGGGCATAAATAATTAGATGTGAGTTGATAGTGAGCCCTACATCAAGCGTATCATGATGCACCTTGAAGAAAAGAATGAACCAATGGGTTTTGTAAAAGTGATTTTCAGAATTTTTTTTCTGGAAGTAGATCATAGATGCTATTTAGCTCATCCTTCACCACTCCCACTAGATGAATAGTTGGAACTCATTCCCAGAAATCTAATTGGTGATAATGACCTTTATATAGTAAATGTAGATAGAACTAGTATAGGGCATAGCTCTAATGTTCCTAATTCTTGTATTTTATATTTTGACTGTTTGAAAACACATGAAGGATCTAGAGCTAGTTGTGTTTTACTAGACCCGCAACAGAGAAAACATCTTATCTCTTTCCACTTGGAATTTGAGTGCACCAAAAACATCGCAAAATATGCAACACTCATCTTGGGATTGAAGAAAGCTATGACCCTTAAAGTTGGGGTTCTCAAAGCAATAGGTGACCCTAAAATCATCGTACAATAGGTAGAAAGTACTATACACTATGCCTCACCTAATATCAAAAGTTATTAACAATAGGTATGCATCTAATTTCACAATTATAAGATTTCAATAATGTTTTTATTTTTAGAATACATAACGTTGCTGCATATACATTAGCAAATGCTACTTCTAGGTTATCACTGCTTAGGGACAATTTTTATATTTAAATTCTTTATAATCCATCCATCCCTAACAATATCACTAACTTTCTTCTTTTCAATGACAACAAACAGATATTATACCTTATGATGAACATTGATTTATTCAAGGATACAACCATCGACAAGGACGAGTGCTACAAAGAACTAAAAGATGCAGCTTGAGCAAGCAAAGAAAACCTCATGCCTAAGGGAATGGAGTCACTTGAAAAGTGCATGTGTTGGCTTGTGGGGGCATGACCCAGGTTTAGCATTAGTTAGCAAAACAAATCCCTACACTACTACCCCTTTTGACATCAGCCCACGAAGTGCAGACTGAAGTCTCACCCGAAGTAGTATGGGGGGATGTTGGAACTAAGTTTCCACACCCTTGAGATGGTTGTGATGTTGGTTTATTTCAGCTATACCTGCCTTCATGCAGGTTGCTTAGCCCTCTGTTCCACCCTTTATTACCTTCGTGAAAGGATACAATCGGCTTTTGCGCAGCCCTAACTAGGTGCTGATATTTTCACGCTGCTAGGGTAGCGAACTGTGATATTTTCCAAACTACGCTAAGTACCTTACTTGTCTTATTAACAGATCTTAGTTAGCTTCGTGTAAATAGATGTTATTACTTTCATTCACTTAACCAATACATTTACATATATTTGCACTTCATATAAGAATTATCAGTGAAATTTATACTCAGCATACAAGATGCATAAATAGGGAATAATGAGGTAGAAATTGTAGACTACTTATCTTTATTGATAATTCTGAATAATTACAAACTCGACCCGCCCTGCGAACTCAGCTACAACGGTTCGTGCACTCAGCTGCGGACTTCTAGGCCTCTGTAAACTCAACTATAGAGCCTCTACCTATGCTATGACCCAAAACTTAGACTTCTACTTCAGAGCTATCTCTCATACATCATATCTTCTTCATTTTTTCTCATTGTTGCCTCTAACTACTTAGAGCTTAGCTCTACAGCTGACATTATATTTCCAAAATAAGGGCGAACAACCCTATGACTCTTTAACATCTATGTGCTCGCGACCACAAAATGCGGAGTATTTACACTTGGATTACAAAATTTGACCAAAATATGGGCTTTAAGACCCAAAATTTCCCTTGGGGGATCCCGCAGCCAATAGGCCCCCAACACAAACATTGTGGCTCAACATCAAGTCACTCTATAGGTGTGGAGATCTTAGCGCGAAGAGCTCCCAGCTCTATTTGGATCACCGTAATGTCGGCAATGCACTGAGTGGCCGCCTATTGAACATTTTCCACTCGTTGTTTGGTGACTACTACTGAGCTACTGCTTTGAATCTTCTATTGAGCTACCAACAGTTTTGTGAGCTTTCCTTCAATGGAGGTTTTGATCACATAAGCCTCGTCTATCCATGGCTATAGGCGTGCTTTTAAGGCTGCTTCTTTATGCCAAGAAACATCCACCTATTCCTTGAGCATTTTTTCCTCCTGCATCCATGCGAGCCTCTGTGCAAGGGAAACTGTCTGCGTAGTCCCTTTTACCTCGCCATACCTTTTTTCTAGTTCGTGTGCCTCTATCTCTAGGTGCTCTACATTTGGGTCCTCCTGCAGGGTGTTTAGGACCTCAAATGACTATTCAAACAACAACATGCAGTCTGCCACTGCACTGTCAACCGCTGCTATTGCTATTGTAACAACAATAGTACGTTGTTCCCTTACTTCTGGTTGGGTTAACCCAAGTGATGGTGAATTCTGTCCTTCATTCTCTTCTCCGCCTATTCCCTACTATTCTATGGCATTGTGCGCTACTTGGGCCTTTGCCTCTGCTTCTTCCTTTCTGCACTTTTCTACCAGCTGTGCCATTCAGAGCTTTATTTCTTCCTTCTTACACTGCACGGCAGACTTGTCTATTTCCATGCCATGTCTTCATAGGGTCCTTCCATGCCCTGATAAAAACATGGTGGAAATCCACTTTCAACTCTACAAAGCTCTATAAACTAGAGTATACTGTGGGTGACAACTATAGCTTGTGATTGATCCCCATCCGGATATTCATCTCCATTAAGACCAAAAATATCTTACTTTCTTTTATTCATTACACGTCCTCGCTCACCCACAATGAAGCATACTTCACTACCTCTAGAAGGTCTGGCATGACCGAGGGGAATTGGCTATCCTCGAGCAGCTCCCATGCCACCAGTAAGATTGAAAATAGGAGCCATGTGTAGTGAAACATTTTTCCCTGCTCTTGTGCCTTGTGCTAGTTCGCAAGGAAATCGCCGCATAGATAGTTCACCCAGTTGAACTGGACCTTCTACGCATTGGGCCACCGGTGCAATCATAAGCGCGGGCATCTCATTTACACAATACTTCCACATCACTTTCCCTGCTAAAATTTGTGTTGCAACCTTGACCGTAGGTTTGTTAATACTAGAGATGGAATATCCTCGCTTCTTCTTGTTCAACTTGAACTTCTTCTTCATTGCTTTCACGAGGGCCAAATCACCACCTTTTCCCTCTGATATATTAGCTATATCCTCCCTTGAGTAATTTAGTTGTGTGATTCAATGAATCAAGTGGTCTGTGATGGGAATGGGCTCCTCCAGCCACAAACACCCATCATGCACCAAGAAGAGCAACTGATTGATGACAAAGATGGTCATTGGGATGTGGTGCTAATGTGACACACTAAGCAGGTTTAGTAACCAGGCTTTCTCTACACCCTTGAGCCATTTACACGGCTCCAATTCAATCATTCTAGTCATTGCGTCAATCTGTCGGCGCATTAGCTTCTCAATCACTAAATATCGGAATTTCTCATGATCCGCAAGGTCCCAATATTCAAACTTCAGTACAGGAACTCACCCTAAGTGCAACCCCTCAAAAATAATATCATATGGGAGCAATAGAGTTTGCAGAGAGCTCTTGCTCTCATCTATGTCCTTCGACACTTTGGCTTTTCCCTTGAGCAGAGGAACATATTCAGGTAACCAGGTAATAGGGTTTGCACCCTGCGTTTGAAATTCCATTTCCTCATCCTCCTCATCCACTAGAATTTCTTCAGATTCCTCCTCGTCGGCCTCCAGATTAATGGCCTTCCCCTTTTCCTGCAAGGTGAGCTTCGTACTCTATGGATTTCTTGGTGATAGGCGCACCGGGATCATAGGTTACTTATCCTTATTAGGTCTCAATGTTATAATTGATTTAGGGATCTCAACTATTACTTGGACGCTCTTTGGGGCTTCTACTACCACAATTTCCTACACGGCTTCCTTGGCTGTCACCACTCCTGTCTCCATGACTTATGCAGGTGCTAACATAGCACTATTCCATAATTCTTGCAGTGTCTCTGGTAGTTTCTCAAACAATAAATTCACTTTCAGAGTCTCGAGTAGGTCTTGGTTCCCGTATACTTGAGTGTGCAACAACTCAGTTCTCAAAATGCCAAGTGTTTTTCGTTTGACAACCACTTGTAATTTATATGGCCTTTTGAATTCAAATTCTACTGTTCCCCCCACATTCGCCCATTAATGCTAGTTTGGCAGTAGATTTTTAAGAATCTAACCCATAAATATCACCTTAAATGCCTGTCGTCTGCTTCATTTGGCCTCAAACCAACTATCAAATATTGAATAGTGACTTTGACGGTCACTTTTCAGTGGACCTGTGTGCTAGTGCAACAGTCTTTGTGCTATCGCAGACCTTGTGAAACTTCGCTGTTTTGTGTAGTCCTTCAATCGCATAGCTCTCCAAATTGGGCAGTGTATTTTATAGTCCCGTGCCTCCTTTCAGCTGCCTAGAGTGCTAACACTGTGCTTCTGTGAACTAGTCAGATGGTTGGGCCACCTGTGTATGGCTTCAATGATTGCCATTCACCTTTCAATATGATTTTGAATCCTCATGAAGGGTTGGCCACCATAACCCCATGGGTAGAATCTTCTCCTGAGCTACTCTCCCTGCATAATGTCCTCCCATGGTGCCCCCATGAGAGTGTGTGAGGATGATGCTTCGTTCAAACTGAGGTACATACCTTCGTAGTATCTCATCAGTCCCCATCTTGTATAGATGCCTAGAAATGACAGAGAAATCTGTCATGCGCACCACTAATTCCTTCTTTGGCTGGACAAAGTATCCTTCCGGCGCAATTCCAGTTGTTAGAAAGTGTATTATATCCTCAAAATGTCCGTCCATGATACACACGACAAAGAGCTGCACGTCAAGTAATCCTTCCTCGAAATTGGTGGGTTCCTCCGCTATCTCAATGCGTGACATGTTGTCTAGTATAGCGTTCAACCGTCTGGGCTTCACAACAACTTAAAAATCATACTCTTGGAACAATAAGAGCCATCTGCAAATTTTTCCCCCCAACACAGGCTTATTGACCAGGTACTTCAGTGCAGAGTACAGGTGCACCTACTGAGGTTGGGGTGTTTCTTCATAGGCCTTTGTCCATTTGGCCAAATGCACACGTGAATCATTTTGCCATCGTACTTTTCTATCAGTCGCATATTAGGTTTCCCAAATTGCACTCTCATCATTCTCCTACATTCATGTCAATCATCAAAAGTTCCCTTATGCGTACCCCACCATCTTGCAGGCGTAGCGCACAGTACCCAATCCAAGGCCTGGAAGCATTTATTTTCAAGAACCTCCCTTTTAAATGCATCAAAAAAGATATCTACCTCATTCATTCCATCATAGGTAGGTATATTTCTTTCCTCTGACAACACACAGTGTAGCGACTGGGTAATCATGTTGCAATTCAGCATAGTTACATCATGTAACTGATTCTACCAGCGTTCTATCTCTTCATCGGAGTTCGAAGTGCAAGAACTCTCATGCTCTCATGTAATCCATCCATCCATGATGGGATTCACCCAGTCTTGGTCTCGCGCTCTTATCTTATAGATGCAATTCAGATCATCATCACTCTCATAGTCTCAGACTGGTTCCTTGTAGCACGATCCTTTAGTAGGCTCTAGGGGTATTATTATGCGTAGTGATTTCTTCCCAAAGATCATCTTTCACTTCTTCAGATTGATTACCCCATTCATATGAGTAGCCTAGTTAATTCCCAAGAACACAGGGTAGGGATTTCTATCATCAACAATCTCTATTACTTCAAAATCTGCCAGCGCGCTTGCTCCCTCAATACCCACAGTCACTCCCTACAGTCACCCCATGGGTATGATTTTCTGTTGATTTTCCATCCTTAGATGATTTAGAGACCATTGCAGTGCAGGTCTCCCCATTCTTTCCCATGTCTGTTTCAGTAGAACATTCACATATAATCCCAAATACAAAATGACTTGATCCATTCCACATTCTCCAATCTATGCAGTGAGTCTCATTTCACACCCCATCCTTGTCTTATGTTTTCAATCTTGTGGTCTACACGCAGTTCACCTAGCGTGGTTCCAGCACATCTATTCATAATTTTCTGTAACACTTTCACAACTTTACTGTCACCTAGTAACTTCATATAGGTTTCCAGGAAAGTTGTGAGCATAGAGGGGTCCATCTCTAGCTCTAGTTTATCCTTGCTTCCTG
Organism: Pinus taeda; assembly: GCA_000404065.3. Classification (NCBI taxonomy): domain Eukaryota; kingdom Viridiplantae; phylum Streptophyta; class Pinopsida; order Pinales; family Pinaceae; genus Pinus; species Pinus taeda. Next base: position 116,641 of record APFE030017924.1, read on the forward strand.
AAGTGGAGGCCTCAGCGAAGCTCTTCTTAACTTCCATGAATTCTTCATGAGTGCACTCCAGATCAAACTCAGCCTCTTTCACTAGGGCTTTATGAATCCATGTATTGTCTTTTGGGTGTTTCCCCTTTCATCTCTTGTTGCGATTCCACTTCGAAACACTATATTTATGTTTGGAGCTTCCTCACATGGCTCGGACCTCATCATCTATAGGTTCTAAGTCGGGGGAGATGATAGCACTCCTTTGTCACGTATCCTAGCTATCAGTGTAGGACAATCTTCTATTTCATGATCAAACAGCGTGCAATACTAGCACAATAGATGCGTTGGATTAGTGCAATCGTGGGCGTAGTGTCCTAGCCCTCCACAATTGTAGGAAATCAATTGTCTACGACCTCTACCAGGTCCTCCTCCACCTTAACCTTGTTCGCACCCCTAAAATCCTGTCCACACCATCCCTACATTCTGGTCAAAGGGTCACATTTTGGCCTAAACCCTATAGGTAGGAGTTCTTTCCATCATCAATTCATAGCTCCTGCAAGTATGCTCATCATGTCCTACTGACCTACAAAAGTTGCAGAACAATTGTTGTGGTGTTTGCACATACTTCTGTAACAAGTGGCAATTATCTGTGGCATGTTTTCTAGCTGCTTGATAGATAGCACACCATAAGGCAAGCATTGCGTTAGGTTCTACTTGAGCTTCTGGCCTTAAAGGCATTGATCCTCCTGCTGCAAGGTAATTTGCAAAGACTAGGCAATGGTCTTTATCATGACCCTGACTTAGCGCACTCCTTAAGTGTGGTAGTAGCAAAGCCACAAAACCACTCGGGATGCTTTCCATCTGTCAAATTCATATTGGCTTTGGGGATCATAAATTTTAGCCTCTTATCTAGTTCCCAAGGTGTCTAACCTGATAGCGTCATGATCTCTTTGAATCCCAAAATTGACTGCACTTCAGATTTAGGCCTACTAAATTCTTATTCAGTGTTGCTTGGATTTCCACTACTCTAGCATTTGGTTATTGCTGGAGTATTTAATATACCAAGTTAACGCATGATCTTGTAGAGCACTAACCAATGTTGCCTTATTTATATGGTCATCTATAGCACCTTGAGCTTCCCATACATCCCTTACAATGAACCAGAATTGGTCTGGATCCTCATTTCCCAAACCTTTGAACAAAGGAAACCTCACTTTGTTTGCCATACTGAATCGCGGTGGTGGTGGAGGTGGTACGAATGAAGTTGGAGGTGATGGTGGTGAAGACGGAGGTGGTGTGGGTGGAGGTAGTATTCACGGAAACCCTTCTCTTATCAACTGAATATTACTTCGTGGAGAGACCTTCGCTATCCCTTCTTCATCCCCTCGTGGAGGTGAAATCAAGGGGCTATACTCCAAACCCTTATTTCCTTTGCTTCTGCAACTTTTTTAGCTTCATGTAGTCCCAAACATCAAGGTAGCTGCATAACCCATTTTTTGCACAACAACATTTTAATCCAAGTATTCAAAGATTTTACTACTTACCTCATGGTCCCTTGAAAAATAGTCGCTCTACCTCACTATATATGACTGAGGTGTCGACCACGAATTGAATAACAAATCCTCCTATGATGCAAGCGAGCAAATGATCGATAGTACGGGCAATCTTATCCTCCGATGCTTCCAACCTTTGCACCAGCTCTGGGGTCCACACAATGGGACCATCAAGTTTACACCTTCCATTCCTATCTGCTAGCTTCGTGATCCACTCATATAGCTCAGTAGTAAAGGAGGTGAAAAATATTTCATGGATCACTGTATACAGGTATCGGTCCAACGACTATTCCTTTGAAAGTCGCTGGTTTTTGTTTTCTTGTGCTGCGAACTCATGAATCCTTCTGTCCAACCAGCATTCGATTTCTTTCTTAGTTGGATTCCAGTGATATGACATCACACATCTCTATGCAGATTCAGGTCCTGGCAATAGAACGATTTGTTGATTTGTGGGTGCCTGAGCTAGGCTCAACATTAGTTAGCCAAAAAAATCCCTACACTACTGGCCCTTTCGTCATGACCCCGCAGAGCGTGGATTGTCGTCTCACCTGATGCAGTGTGGGGGGATGTTGGAACCAAGTTTTCACACTGTTGAGATGGTTGTGATGTTGGTTTATTTCAACTATACCTTCCTTCGCATAGGTTGCTTAGCCCTCTGTTCCACCCTTTAGTACCTTCGTGAAAGGATATAATCGGCTTTCGTGTAGCCCTAACCAGGGGCTGATATACCTTCACACTGCTAGGGCAATGAACTGTGATATTTCCCAAACTACGTTAAGTATCTTATCTTATTAACAAATCTTAGGTAGCTTCATGTAAATAGATGTTCTTACTTGCGTTCACTTAACCAATACATTTACATATATTCGCGCATCATATAAGCATTATTAGTGAAATTCATACTCAACATACAATATGCATAAATAGGAAATAAAGACGTAGAAATTGTAGAATACTTCTCTTTATTCATAATTCTAAACAATTACAGACTCGACCCACCCTGGGCACTCAGCTACAGGGGTCCGTGCAGTCAACTACAAACTTCTATGCCTCTACACTCTTAGCTGCAGAGCGTCTACCTATGCTACGACCCAAAACTTAGACTTCTAGTTCAGAGCTATCTGTCGTACATCATATCTTCTTCATTTTTTCCATTGTTTCCTCTAACTACTTAGACCTTAGCTCTATTTATATAATCCCATGGTCCGTGGACCATGGGTAGATCTTCTACAGCTAACATTATATTTCCAAAATAAGGGTGGACAACCCTATGACTCTTTAACATCTACGCACTCTGAGACCACAAAATGTGGATTCTTTACACTTGGATTACAAAATTTTACCAAAATATGGGCTTTAAGCCTAAAAACTACCCTTGGGGGATCTCATGTCGAACATGCCCCCAAAAAAAACATCGTGACTCAACCTCGAGTCACTCTACAAGTGCGGAGATCTTAGCGCGAAGACCTCCCAACTCCATTTGGATCATCGCAACATTGACAACACACTGAGCAGCCACCTGCTAGACTTCTTCCACTCGTTGTTGGTGACTACTACTGAACTACTACTCTAAATCTTCTGGCGAGCTGCCTACAGTTTCATGAGCTTTCCTTCAATGGAGGTTGTGATCATGTAAGCCTCGTTTATCCATGGCTGTAGGTGCACTTTTAAGACTGCTTCTTTATGCCGAGCAACATCCACCTGTTCGGCAATGCTGAGACATCATAACCAACTCACATCTGTTTTCAAGCCTATTTTGGATCGTTTATGTTCTCGCTCTCTTGACAACTATTGTTGTTTTGAACTATTGTACATTTTGGGCATTTCGTTGTCAGGTTCTGGAGAATATTTTATTACCCATGTATTGTATAAAGGGGGTTTTATTCCTGTGCAAAGGGTTAGCTGCACAGAGATATGTATTGTACCAACTTCTTTACATATTAATAAAATACAAGAAACTTTGTTATTCTATCTCTAGCTATAAATCAATGCAACCTTGATCAAAGAGCTAGGCCTGCTCTTCTAATCAGGTGCTATGTATTTCCTTTTATGTATGTTGTTTTACTTCTTGTGTTTATTTCTTTATTGTCGTTACAGATATTTATAGATTGCAGCAACTGCCTTTTAAGTTATGCGATTTAATTTCTATTATTGTTACAACAATGTTTTGATTTCTTAATCATGAATCCTTGGTTGATGTAAGGTTGTAACCTTACCCCTTCATATACCTTGCGTGTTACCTTGAAAATTGTACGCACTTGGATTGATGAATTAATGTAGGAAAGGGTTGAATAGTTTATTCACACTTGGACACCAACATTTTGGCACCGTTGCTGGGGAAGGCTAACAAGGTGCAAGACACAATTTGTATCGACGAGAGGATCAATCTCTCCTCTAAGGGAGAGAAGTTTTACCTTGCTCTATGTCCTGAGTGTAGTATTTTGATTTTCATTGCTTTTATTGTCTTTGGGCCGAGTTGTTTTCTTCGGTTAGCTATTTTGATTTTTTCTACATTATTAAATCCAATCTCTTGTCCTAGGGAGGGAATGGTCCTTTGATGCCCTGCTCTAGGTCCCAAGATTTAGATTTCATTATATGTGTGTTATTTTCTTGTTTAGTTTCTTGTCCTAGGGAGGGAAAGGTATTTTGACACCCTGCTCCAGGCCCTGAGCCCTAGATCTCCTTTTAGTTGTTTTCCTTTCTTGTTTGCTAAAAATCGATCTCTCATCCTCGAGAGGTAATGGTCTTTTGACACCCTGCTCCAGGTCTTGAGAATAGTGAATTAATTTAGAAATCTTCCTCTCACCAACTTGCATGAACAAAGATTCAAATAAAATGGGTAGAGGAAGAGCCCCAAAGAAGGGAAGACAAGATTTTGGAAGGAATGCTTATATCCAACAAATCATCACAAAATATGAATCAAAGGGATCTTCTCATGCTGCTATAAGGCCAGGTATTCGAACAAGATCTAAGGGACAATCTGTAGAACAGATAGTGTTATCCATAGTACCCCCTATTTATTCAACATGGAAAACCCTTCCAACAATAGAAGAGGTAGTTAGCAGTATACTTGAGAAAGGAGTACCGCTACTGGTAACAGAGGAAGAAGAAGTTACAAGCAGAAGATCTAGGGACTAGCCTATTCTAGTAGGCAAGAAGAAGTCACAGAGAAGGGGTCTGAAAATTCAAGCCCTTGTGAAAGAGAGGAAGAAGTTGTAGGGGTACTTATATCACCAAGGGATAAAGGGAGTGCTATTAAAGCAACTCAAACTCTTGTGATAACAACCCCTCCATCATTTATTGCAAAACCTACTAAAAGCCCCACTAATTATTGGAAGATATTCATGGAACCTACAACCTCTACTATTGACTTCCCAATTGGGGATCTTGGGACTGGTGCACCAATGAAGTCCATTCCTTTAACAACTTTACCTAGCTTTCATGGGCTGACTTCCGAAGATCCCGACACATTCTTGTTTGAATTCAATATTGTATGTTGGGGATATGAATTTATAATGGATGCTCAAAAATTGAAAATATTCCTTGCTACACTAAAAGGGACAACCCTATGATAGTTTATGGATCTAGGAGGAAATACTATCTCCACATGGGATGAGATGAAAACCTCTTTCCTGGACAAGTACCAGGACTACTGTAAATCTCATGATATTAAGGAAGAAATTTTTAATTTCATGTAGAAAGAAGATGAGAACATGGACGATTATGTGGAATGGTTTAAGTACACGCTATAAAGATTAGGTCATTCTACCTTGGATAAGGACATTTTAACTTCTCCAAGCCTTTCGAGAAGACTCTCTGGAGCTGTTGATCCGGATTTAAACAGGAACGCAATAGATTACAGAGATAACCATAAATACAGAGATGCGATAACCATAAATAAGGAGATGCAGCGGAAATAACACTTCATTTCATTAATGGAAAATACCGAAATATGCTTACAACCAGAATTGGAAATAAACCAGCTAGGATGATGGTAGCTTATCTCTGAGAAGAGATGTGCGGCAACATGTCTCTGAACTGTTCCGAACTTGTTTTACAATGAGGCTCGAAGGCCTATTTATTATTGAGAAACAATGGAAAACCCTTCACATTCCAAAACCGACCCTTAGAAGATGAAACGCCAAATTGTGGGCCCCGTTTTGGGTAAATTGGGTACATCAATTTCCCAGGGTCGTAACTTTGGCATACGATCTCCGTTTGACGCGTATGATAGCTCGTTAGAAAGATCTATCCGAGAACTACCATTGTTGGAACGGGCAACATCGTTCCATTCCATGGACCCATGTTGCCCCTGGATTCCCCAAAAAACGTCGTTTAGGGCCTCAAAACGGCTCCGAAAGTTCAGGTTCTGAAAAACTGCTAAAAATAGTAAGTTGTGCTACACTTAAGGAAACTGAAAATGCTGAAAGAGATAATGATGGGGGTCCAGATGGACTTGGCAGGTGGCCACCAATATCAACCTGGATCAGCTATAGAGGCGAAAACCACCTTAGATGAAGGTGGGGATGTGTACTTGGCTTCTCCAAGTACACATGTAGATCATGAGGCATGGTTGATTGACTCAGGGGCATCCTTTCACTTCACTCCCCATAGAGAGTGGTTCTACGAGTATGAGAAATATGATGGTGGTGATGTCTTCTTAGGGGATGACAACAAGGCTAGAATCATTGGTCGTGGAAAAGTAAAGTTGAAGTTACAAGGTGGAAGGGTTAGAACACTTCCGGGTGTTATGCATATTCTTGCATTAACCAGAAATCTGATTTCCGTAAGCAAGCTGGATGATGCAGGTGTAAAAACAATGTTCGAGAAGGACACCTGCAAGATGGTGTGGGGAGCACTGGTATTGATGTGGGGAGTTTGGATTGGAACTCTATACAAGCTACAAGGTAGCACTATTTTTGATGGGTGCAATAGTTCTGTGGTTCCTGAAAGTCGAGTAGAAAATCTAGTGGCCTCTAGAGAGAAGACCATGTTGTGGAATCAAAGGCTTGGATATATTGGAGATAAGGGCCTTCAAATACTTCATGGTAAAGGTATGGTAGAAGGTATGAGTAATAGCTCTCTGGATTTTGATTTCTATGAAAATTGTGTATATGGGGAGCAGAATCATGTGAGTTTCCCCTCTGGTGGTAAGAGGGCGAAACAGATATTAGAACTTGTGCACAGTGATGTGTTTGGACCGGTGAAGATTCTATCACTGGGTAAGTTTGTGTACTATGTATCATTTATAGATGACTTCTCAAGGAATACATGGATATATTTCCTTAAGAATAAATTTGAAGTCTTTGACAAGTTTAAAGAATTTAAGGCTTTGGTGGAAAACCAAACAGAGAAGAAGATAAAGGTGTTGAGGACAGATAATGGTGGAGAGTTTTACAGTAAGGAATTTGAAAAATTCTATAAGAAGTGTGGTATAGCACGGTAGAAGACTACTCCATACACACCTCAGCAAAATGGAGTTGCAGAAAGAATGAACAAGACGTTGATGGAAAGGGTAAGAAGCATGCTCAGTGGTATAGGGTTAGGACAAGAATTCTGGGTAGAGGCGATGGAGACAGCATGTTTTTTTCCCCAGGAGAAAATATCATAATTTCCATTATCTGTTGAAAATTACATGTTGTAGATGCCCAAAGGAATATGCAAATACTGTGACCTTAGTCATCTGAAATAGTTCCAAAAAGGTAATATGTAGACCCAGTAGGGTGTGTTGTACATCTATGATATTACAAACCAAAACATCACTAGTGGGTGATAGTTGTTCAGAAGCCTAAAAGTGCTAATTAAAATTATTGAAAAGACTATATTAAGTAGACAAAAAGTGTTGTAAATCTTAGGGGCTATCCGCCCTCCAAAGTTCCTGGTCTATGTAAGGCCTGTGAAAGTACTGGTAGACTCTTTGCGGTGTATGTTCAATGATCAGCCATTCTCCTCGAGGACGATGCGTTGCCTATTTTGAAAGCTTGTATGCACTTTCATTATGCTCCTTGTATATGTGAGAGCATGAAATATGATCAAAATGTGTTTTTAGAAAAATAATGTCATCCATAATAGTTCTTAGAGAAACTGCATGGCATGTAGTTGTATTGTTAAATCAATTTATGAAATTTTTGGAATCCCCATATATTTGGATGTGTCTGCACTGTTTGAGAATGGAAAAATGAATCAAGTGACAGAGGGAGATCAGCTCTGCATAATTATTAGTGCCCTCGCCCAAGCCCATGCTTATCTGAAAGAAATGAGTGTCTGATAAATGGAAAAGTATGCCTCCACCACAGCCCTGGGCTTGTGCAGCCCCATCAAAATAAGCCCAGGGCCGAGATTTATCGATCTGTTCTTGGTTGATGATCCTGGGTCTATTGGTATACTCTTCAGCTAGGAGTTCCTCATAACCCAAGAAAATTTTAGGTGGAATCAGGGCCCAGTTTATAAGCCTGTCTCGGAATATATTGTTGTTGCAGCCCAACCAAATGTGCCAAGAGACCAGAAGCAGTAGGTTTCTAATTTTTGGTTCAGTTGCTTCTCCCCACCAGTTGTCCCAGGCACTTGGGATATCCACACCATGCCAGAATTAGTTAATGTTGAGGGTATGCAGTACTTGCGACCATAACAGTTTTAATGTAGAACAAGTGAGGAATAAGTGATGATTTGATTCCTCCTCCGGATGGCAGAGCACACACCAAGTAGGTCCTGTGTAAGCCCTGTTCCTTAGATTAATTCTTGTTGGTGTTTTGTCCTTGAGAATATTCCACATTAATAATCTCGTACACTAGGGAGCTTTCAACTTCCAAAGGTTAGTCCACCAATTCTTCAGTCTGTCCAGTTTTGCCTCTGCTTGTATGAGGTCATATCCTTGCTTGGATGAGTAATGGCCCTTTTTAGAAACACCCCAAATTAGTTCATCCTCATCGTCATTTAGTTGGACATGGGATTCTGATAGAGCTTGTATATAATTTTTCCACGGTCTTTCCCATTGAATCATGATATTCCACTCCGCACCAGAATGCCAGGCTTGTAGAAGAAGGGTAGTGTTTCGGTGGTCTCCAAGTTGCGACTTGTATAGGACGCCCATGTTGTTCATAAATGTGATCAACTCTGGTGGTAGTTGATATACATTCCCACTGTCGGTCCAGGGATCAATCCCAATGCGCACTGATGCTCCATTTCCAATTTTCTAAATAAGACCTCTTTTGATAATAGGTGGGGTGTTTAGGATGGCCCTCCAAATGACTGAGATACCCTTTATACTCCAAGAGGGTCGTCTTATCCAATCAATAATGAGCTAGGCCAGATATATTTGTGGGAGACCAGCTCCGCCCAGAGACTCTTGTGTTTCAAAAGTAACCATCCCTACTTGGCAGCTAGGGCTTGTGAAAAGGTCGGAAGCTGCTTTAATCCCGAACCTCCCCATTTTTTGGGGATTCCAATTTTGCTCCATTTAACCCAGTCATATGGCTTCCCATCCTTTTTTCCCTTCCACAGGAAATGGCTACAATTTTTTTGGATTCTATTAAGAATCCCCATGGGGATCCATGCCAAGGACATCCAAAACACAAGGATAGCTTCTAGTATTGCTTTGATAAGTATCTGTCTTCCTGCCCTGGATAGGAAGCGATGACACTAGATATTTATTCTTTTCTCTAATTTTGAAATCAGCTAGATCCAATCAGCTAATTTGTATCTGTCTGCTTTGAGCCTAAAGCCTAGATACTTCAGTCCTACCTATACATCCAAAACTTGATAAGGAAAATTTTGTAGTGAGAGTTGTATTTCCTATTGAGAGCATTCTAAGAAGGATATAGTGGACTTTTCCCTATTGATTTCCATCCCTGTAGCAATACTAAAAAGTTGTAATGACTCTTTTAGAGTAATGATATCCTGAACACTCCCATTGAGGAATATGAGAATTTCATCCACAAAGAGAAGATGGGTCAATAGAAAATGATCAGTAATCTTCAATCCCCTAAGTCTCCCAGATTGCTTCTCTGAATCTATCAGTTTACTCAAGCCTTCCATGACAAGGAGGAACAACAGAGGGGATAATGGGAAACCCTGCCTTATTCCCCTTTTCGCCTGAAAGGGGTGGGAGGTTGACCCATTCATGAGAATTGCAAAAGATACAGATGTAATACAGCCCATGATCTAACTAATGAACTCCAGAGGGAAGCCCAGATGAGTGAGAATCATTCTTAGGTATAGCCAGCTTACTTTACCAAAGGCTTTAGATAAGTCTATCTTAAGAGCCATCCCTTTGAGCTTTCTCAATTTAATAGAGTGGAGGGCTTCTTGGGCAGAGCCAATGGCTTCATGGATATGTCTGTTGTGAAGGAAAGCAAATTGTTCTTGATTGATGTGTTCAGATATAATAGGCTTGATACGGTTGGCTATAATCTTGGTTATAATTTTGTATACGCAATTGTAAAGTGAAATAGGGCAGAAGTCATGGAAGGAGGAGGGGGAGTCATTTTTTGAATGAGGGCTATGTAGATGGAGTTAAGTGGAGCATAAATACGACCAAGAATCTGACTTTCTTCAATCACTCCAAGCAGGTCAGGACCAACAATATCTAGAAAGGCAATATAAAATTCGATAGGCCAGCCATCCAGGCCTGAGCTTTTGTCTCTCTTGAACCATTTTAGAGTGATTTCGAGTTCCCCCATGGAGACAATTTTGATGAGGTCATCAATGCCATCTGGACCCAAATAGCTAGGGAAGTGCCCAGCAAGATTGATGATTTCGGGCAGAGAGGGGGTTGTAGGGGCTTTAAATAGTCGCTTGAAATGGGAAATTCCTAGCTGAGTAAGCTGAGAGTGGGTGGTGGCTAATTGCTCCTGTTCCGTGGGCATCCGCCATATAGTGTTGTTGGCTTTCCTTCCATTTGCAAATTTGTGGAAAAAATTTGTGTTTCCATCCCCTGCTTGTAGCCAAATTGTTCTACTTTTGAGCCTCCATAATTCGTCCCTATCCAGAAGGATCTTGGATCTTTGGGATTCCAATTCCACAAGGCAGAGCTTTGCTTCATTAGATAAGTAGTCAAGCTCAGTTTCATCAGTTAAGGAGGCCAGCTGGTCTTCAATGTCCACCAAGTATTGTTCATCCCTCTCTTTTTTCCTCTTGGACCAGTCAATGGTTAATCTCTTGAGCTGTTTCAAGTTCCTACAGAAATTTGTGGCCTTTCTCTGATCTATGAGGGGAGGCTGAGCTTGCCAAAAATCCGAGACCAATTTGACATAAGTTGGGTCCTTTAAATATGATGAATTAAATTTGAAAGGGGCCTGAGGTTTCCTAGAAGGACCAATCACTTCCAAGAAGATAAGGGAGTGATCCGATATACCTCCCGAGCCAACCCATTGTCTATATAAGGCTAGGGTTCGGAGGAGCTCTTAATGTATGAGAAATCTGTCTAACCTTCTGCCAAGGGCAACATCACCAGCACGCTTGTTATGCCATGTAGTCATTTTCTTGTTCATGGGGACATCAATAAGCCCATAGAGGTCTAGGAGGGAGCTCAGCTGGTCTGAGAGAGAGTCAATATGTGAGCGATGACCCAAGGATTCCTCAATCCCTATGGAAAATTTTAGTTCTCCCCTGATGATGGGGTGTAGATATTAATAATTTGGATGTGTTTGCCTAAATCAATAGCTAGAATGTCCATGCCCAAGAAGCCCATGCCACTCCAAGACGATATCACTTTGTTGGATTTTGGGTTGATACCCATGGCAAGACCCCCATATCTACCCACAGCATCCAGGTCTTGAAAGTGCCATCCAGGGAGGAAAGTATGAAGGATTTTAATGATCTGATCAAGAGGGTCCTAGGGTTTCCTGAAGGAATAAAATGTCACAGGGGGGTCGTTTCAAGAGATGCTTAAGAGCCAGTTTTTTCTTAGAGAGTGCTAATCCCTGTAGTTGAACGAAAGCCAAATCATTAGGGAACAGATTCAAGGAGCTCAGATGATCCAAGGGCCCTTTCAATGGGGGATTGTCAACCCTGCGCCACATCTGTCCACCGCAGATTTGTTGGCCTTTGCAAGCTTGGAGGGTCTGCCTTTAGTGGGTTTAGTCTCTGCAGATTGAGAGGGTATACCGAGGCCAAGCAAGGGGATGCTATTTAGAGGGTGGGATTGAAGGTTGTAGGAGTGTGAACCCAATGAAGAGGGGGAGGAAGATGGATGAAGGAGGGGGTTAAGTCCAAGTAGGGACGGAGGGGTAGTCGAGAAGATGGGGGAGGGAGGTTCAAAACCACAGTTAATGGGGGGGTGAGGACTCAGAAAAGAATCAGAGTGAGACACAGGAATATGTAATGATGTATGTAAATGATTGAAAAGATGAGCAAAGGAATAAGATATAGGATCATTACCCAATGTAGGAGCAGCGTCCACCACAAACCGGGATCGAAAAATGGAGGGGATGTAGATGGTATCCTTGGACTACTTGTTTGCAGAGCAGTGACTCCATCCGCATCCTTAGAGTGATCTTGACCTGAGGGCTGCTCGTCCACATTCAAATCTTCAGACAGTCAGTGTTTCACACCCCTTGCGGAATCTTGTGCAAAAGTAGATAGTAATGGGCAATCCTTGTACATATGACCAAACTTGTGGCATCTTCGGCAACAGAAGGGAACTCCTTCGTAGGCCAAGTTTGGGCGACACGAGAAGTGCCTCGAGTGTAGGGTTATTTTCTCCTCCAACTCCTTCCTGGTATCTAGATGAACAAGGATTCTGGCCATTGTCATAATCCCGGATTTTTCTAAAGACTGGTCATGTTCTAGATATGTCCCCAGAGCATCTCCTATTCGCTTGAACACAGGAGGGGTCCAAAATTGCATTGGGAGGCCCGACAATCGAACCCAGATCGACCTGGCACCCAGTTGTTTGCGCTCTGGGTCAAATAGGGGATCCCATCTCTTAAGTAGCACTTGTGCTAGCACAATGTGCCAAAAACGTGAGAGGATCCAATCCATGTATTCTTCCCTGTGAAATCTAAGGGCAAACCAACCACAAGCCAAGACCTTGATGATGGGAAGTTCTTTAAGAAGGGACCCCCAAATATCCGAGGTCTAGAGGCGGAGACATTCCACTATGTAGTTTCTACCTCTTACACGTCCAACCAATACCTTCTTTGTCGTGTCTGCAACTTCCCCCATCGAAATGTCCTCGCCAAGGGTAAGGTTGGTATCTCTGTCCACGGCTTTAAGGCACCTTCCCTTCTTGGGCTTGTCTAAGCAGTGGGTCGTTGGATGTTCCTTAAGTAAACCCCTACAACCCTGGTTAACAGTTTGGGGAGTGGACAGGGTGGATTTGGGATTAGGGATATGGGAACTAAAGCACCCAGATTGAATAGGGGTATTAGGGTTTGTACTTTCAGGAGCTAGGGTTGCGCTGGTGAAGTCTGGGATAGAGTGGGGAGGGTGACCGGATGGAGGGTTGCATGAGGACGAGGGTGCACATGAGGGCAGAGAGGTCTGTGGAGGATGTACCAGGGGGGCATTGAATGTAGGGGAGGCTTGAAGGTAGGTGCCCAGCAGATTTAATGTCGCTATGGAGAGCAGAGGATAATCTAACCCAGGCAAATCTTCAATGTGGACAGAGGGCGGAGGGTGTTTATCAGATGGGTTCGGGCAAAACAGAACAGACTGGGCAGCTATCAGCGGTCTTTGTTTGGCAGCAAAGGGGCCAGAGCCCGTCCCTATGCGGTGGTGTGCCCATATGACCTGGTCGAGGTTGGGGTCCACCTCGTAGTCTACATCATTGTTCAACTCCATCGGAACTGACAACTACGATCAGCAGAACAACAAATGTCGAGGAGGCAACAAAATGGGAGCTAGGTTATGAGGTGTGTTTCACGGTGAGACTCGAAAAATAAATCGTGACAGAGTGTTAAACCAGGCAAGATGGGGGTGAATGTATCAGGTCAACGCGGATCGAGGTCTGTAGCAGTCAATCCCCGAGGTTATGGCCCCTAAGGCCTCCATGGAAACTGCAGCAGTCATGCAAAGATTCCATCGCTCCTTTCCCTTAGGGCATAACTCAGTAGTCGATTCTTGGTGGAGACAGCATGTTACCTAGTCAACAGATCACCTTCATTAGCGTTGGACGATAAGACTCCACAAGAGGTATGGACTGATAAGAAACCCTCTCTTTCACATCTGAGGGTATTTGGATGTTATTCATATGTACATGTTCCAAAGGAGAAAAGAACCAAGTTGTATAGTAAATCTAAAAAGTGCATCTTTATTGGGTATAAGGATGGTTTAAAGGGTTATAAGCTTTGGAATCCAGTAACAAGGAAGGTTGTGTACAGCCAAGATGTGGTGTTCAAAGAGGTGAATATGTTATTA
>APFE030017924.1:159591-184500 GCA_000404065.3 Pinus taeda
AGCATTCTAGAAGATTGTTTGACGTGTATTGAGCGCCTCCAGATGGTTCATGCATCCCTATGAAAGAGGAAATTATCCTATCAAGAGAGGAGCTACCCCATCCAAAAGAGGGAGTATCCCATTGATGTTGGACCTGATTAACTTCCTCTAGAACACTATAAATACAGGCATTGGACCAGAGGAGGGGAGGTTGAAAGCTGAACATTCCAAAGGGTAGATGCTATTGGAATTATGACTTCCTTGTAGAAGCTTGTGAGGAGAGATTACCATCCTTTCTTGTTTCATTTGGAAGTGGGTGAGCTTATCAAAGTAAAGGAAAACTCTTGCTAGACTCTGGGAGGAACTTGCAAAACACCAAGGCTCAGGTTGTAATGGTTTCTTTTGTTTCCTATTAATACAAATAAGTCCATTCTTCTCAACAATTTGTTATTAATGAGTTGTTTCATATACTCCATGGTCTATATGTTGAATATGTTTTATTTTATGAGATATTCAGGTGCTATGTAATCGTTTGATTGTTAGTGAATGCAGGTTTCGCAGTGAAGGAGGAGCTCATCCGAATCAATGAGGCTAGACTACTACAACAGCGTTGGACTACAAGTAGGATCTAAAACACTTGGTTTCTCGTGTGATAAATGCATGTTTAGAGAAGGATTGCTCTTAATTGTCTTGTTTGTCACTAGAAAGTCTTAGGCTTCTAGGGAGGTTGGTTTTGTCCGCAAGATTAACTCTTTCCGCATGACAGGGCGATGTAGTAAGTTTCGTAATGAAATACATAACTTCCAAAGGGAAGTACACCACTATATTCAAGTATGACTTTAGGGTGTTAGCTCGACTTTGGTTTCCATAGTTGGAGGCCTTCTCATTAAACATGCCTTTCTTTTTGTTAAAGATCCTCCAATTGATGGCGCAATTTGGTCATTGCTCATGACAAGTTGCAGCACTCATTACCAACCATGGGCTGGTTCGACTACTATTTACACATGCACTAGCCTAGTTTCAAATTCCGTGGGAAACATTCTAGGAATCAACAGAAGAAGAGATAGAAGTTGTTATAGATGATAGGGAAGAGGAGCCAAAAGGAATGGAGGAGGAATCGGCAGCAGAGGATGAATACGTAGACCAAGAAGAGGCGGGAGAGATGGAAATGGAGGCCAAAGAATCAGAGCAAGGAAGGGAGCTTGAAGTGGAAGAAATAGTCAAGGATGTTACACAAGAACCAACCTTGAATTTGGAGCCAGTGAAAGAATAGGTACTAGGGAAAGGAAGGTCTAAGATGGAAGAAATTGTTAGTATCACAGTCGAAGCTGTCCCACAAGAACTAGCCTTGACTATGGAGCAACGGAGGAAATTGTGAGCACCACGGCCGAGGCTTCTCTACAAGAACCAGCCTCGACTGTGGGGCCAATGGAGGAAGATAGAATAGGGGAGGAAGGATTTGAAACAAAAGAATTTTTTAGTGCCACAACTGAGGCTGCTCCATAAGAACCAACCTTAACTGTGGGGCCAATGGAAGAAGATGGACAAGGGCAAGAGAGGCCTGATGCAAAAGGGACCATGGAGCTGACAAAGGAAGGAGTTATGGACACAATGGATGGGATTGACACAGTGATACAAGAGTCCACCTTTATTATTGACGTGCAAGAGAAAATAGTGCCAATGTCATCTGGTCAAGAAATGTTGGATACGGGCGATGGTGTCACACAAGAACCACCACCAACCCATCCGGCTCGAGAAAATGTGGAAGAATTAAATCATGAGGTTGATACTACTCCACAAGAACTAGTGTTAACCACAGGATAGGAGGAAACACAAGAGGAAGTCTCGGGCGAGAGTGGACTTGTTGTAGATAAGGGAAAAGAGCTCAAGGTCACAACTAGGACTGGTATAGACCACACATAAAACATTTATCAGTTTTCTTTTTGTGCCTCCATTTTTAGAGGAGCGAGGGTGTCTCGTTCTCCCTGACGCTTAGAGAAGGAGGTTGTTTTTCCTCCTATTCTGAAGTTTGATGGGTCGATTAAAGGTCTGATTACTGCTAGACTATTGGTTGCGGACTCCCAACAAGACTGTCCTGAAGGATAGAGGAAGGAAGAACACCCCGAAGAACCACAAAAATAACAGATGGGTGACGAAGGTGTTATTCGGGTAAGAGATCCCCTGGAACCTAGAAGAGAGGACGAAGTGGGTGCTTCTGAAACAGGGAAACCAGGAAGGGAGATTCTAGTCAAAATGTTGGTGGATACTCCTTTGGTCAAACCACCACCTACCGAAATAGCTCTAGAGAAGGTCAAGGTAATTGTTAAGAAGGAAGCAGTTGCTCCCGAGGAAGGGCGACCAAGAAATACGGTCCCAACAGATGAACCTGTGGATACTCTCCTGAGTAATCCACCACCTGATGAACCAGCTGCAAGGCTAGTTGAGGTGGTTTCCAAGAAAGAAGTAATCAAGAGAGAGGAAATGAGGGAGGAGAACCCAATGGAAGGCCTAGTAGATATTCCTCTAAGTAATCCACCACTTGCTGAACTAGCTACAGAGACAAAAAAAGTGGCTGTTAAGCAGGAATGGATACAACTGTGCGAGAAATGGAGGTCGCCCCTTAAAAATAAATACCAACTACAATTCAAGGATACGATGTGTTTGAAAACAAATGTTTAGAAGCTTAGAAGGCAGGTGCATCAACTCAAGAAGCATGTAAGAAAGTATAAATATCGGGCTATGAAGCCCAAAGCTACAGTGGCCGAGGCAGAAACATAGGTAGACAATGTGCAGATGACCTTTGTTGCTACTCAAATGGACCCTATTGATCACTTGTTCGAAGGCCGTGAGTTCTCCTTAACAGATGAGATTCAAACTTGGAAATCCACTACAGCTTACTACTAGAATGAGGTAAAAAGAGCCCAGGAGTAGGCATCCAAGGCTATTTTCGAATATGTAGAGTGTGTGGACATATTACAACTGAGGTATGCAAAGCAGAAACTCAACATAGAATGGTTGGAAGAGCAAGTGATGGAATTTAAGGCTAACAAAGAATAGATGCTCAGCCTGGCACAATAAGTAATGACATGTCGCCCTCCTGCTTCTATCTATGCCTTGTTCTTGCATGAGAAATTTATTTTCTTCTATTTGGAAAGCATTAAGAAGGATATTAGTCATGAGATCAAGGACGATGTATAGTTCCTTCGTATTTTGAGAATCCATGACTTAGCAGCCCAACACTTGATGTGTGAGCTCTATCTGCATGGATAACTCCCACGTGCAGACAAAGAATTTAATCCAGTCCCATATGTGGGGGACATTCATTTATGGGCTCTTACCTCCTACACTCTTTATTAGATAAACTGACAAAAGGCTTCTAATACGTTTGAGTCAAATAAAAACATGAAGCCTCTTATGATGAGAGGAGAGCACAAACGGTTAGTAACTATGTACAATAATCACACCACCTTTTTAGAGATTGAGCAAAATAGAGAACGGATGTTGAGGACACGGAGGTGGTGCATTGATCTTTGTGTCAAACAAATAGTCATGTTTCAAGATGATGCCCTTGACAATAGTTAGAAAAGGTGGATGATGTCACCCGCATCTGTCTGGAATAGGGAACCTTTTGGAGCACCAAATTTTGCATGGGCACTAAGTTGGGTGCCAAGATATGTGGCATGTGTCCAAACATGCGGGGTTCGGTGGATGGGAATCTGATTCAGGTTCCATGTCATTTGGTTGCTAGTGGAGCAATATACCCCAACATATAATGTACTAGATGATTGGTGGAAGGAAGTTCTTCTCTCAGAGGGATACAAGGTCCCAGCAATAAACATGGTAGAAGAATATGATCTCACCCAGCTCCATGAGGATCACAACCAATCTACCCCACACATGCGGAGGAGGCGAGCTGCATGAGGGCATGTAGAAGGCTAGTTAGGGGGAGATGTTGGGCAACAAATCTACTTATCTTTTCCTCACATTTCCAGCCATCCTTTCATCCTTTTCACACTAATTGACATGTATTTATTACGATAAACCTATGAGGTAACTATCCTTTCTAATGTCTCTAGAATATTTAATTCATGAAGTAAAGTCACGAGGGTTTTTCCTAGGCGAAGTACTAAAACTTGTTATGTCTGCAGATTTCAATGAACAATATCGCTTTCACAGCATGTAGTAGCATTTCCATGACTCACAATAGCTATTCAACAGCACTGAGACAACATAACCAACTCACAACTGTTTTCAAGCATATTTTGGATTGTTTCTGTTCTCGCTCTCTCGACAATTAGTGTTGTTCTGAACTGTTGTGTATTTTGGGCATTTAGTTGCCAAGTTTTGGGGAATATGTTATTACCCATGTATTGTATAAAAGGGGTTTTATTCTTGTGCGAAGGGTTAGCCGCGTAGAGATATGTATTGTAGCAATTTCTTTATAGATTAATAAAATACAAGCAACTTTGTTGTTCTATCTCTAGCTGTAAATCAACGCAGCTCTGATCAAAGAGCTGGGCCTACTCTTTTGATCAGGTGCTGTGTATTTCCTTTTATGTATGCCATTTTACTTGTTGTGTTTAATTCTTTATTTTTGTTACATATCTTTATAGATTGTTGTGAATACCTTTTAAGTTCTACAATTTAATTTCTATTACTGTTACAACGATGTTTTGATTTCTCAATCACGAATTCTTGCTTGATGTAAGGTTGTAACCTTGCCCTTGCATATACCTTACGTGTTACCTTGAAAATTGTACGCACATGAATTGATGAATTAATGTAGGAAAGGGTTAAATAGTTTATTCACACTCACACACCAAAAATGGAGATGCTTTCACGTGGACATACAATGATCTCAAAATTTACAACACACAAATAATCCAATATGTGATTCCAATCAAGGAAGGGGCAAAGCCTTTTCAAAAGAAGTTGCAGAAATTTCATCCAATGCTTGAGCCTCGAATTTAGAAAGAGTTGAAAAAAAATTTGGATGCTAGGGTTATATTTAAAGTGTGACATTCAAAATGGGTCTCAATTTCCGTGGCTTTGGTCCTTATCTTGTTGAAGGTGTGTTCTATATGTTGTAACAAGTTTTTCTTTAATGTGAACTATTTCACTAGTGGTCCAATAGTTAATTTAATTATGCACCCTCGTGTCTCTTTTATAGATTAGTACTATTACTTTTCATTTAAATTCTCACCCTTTTTGGTAGAAGAACCCTGATACACTCCATAATTGAACATTCCACAAGGCATACTCACTAATTGGACATTACCTATGTATTACTCTCTCATGCTAAACATTTAAACCAAGGTGTATCTTTAAGAATGTGGCAGTCGAGCCTTATTTTTGGATCGGCTCCTAGGGAGTTTTCATTGGGGAGACCCTATTAAATGTTGGTTGTATCCAACACCACCAACATTATGGTACTAAATGGAGGGAAACCACGTTTTTATGGCTAAAAATTCTCAACGTCCTAACAAACAAACTTTCATGTAAGGCATAAACATTACCATTTCCACTCCCACTTATACTCCTTAAAATGGAAAAACTGTTCAATCTATCCACAGACACACCTTTGACTTTACCTAAAATCAACTCTGGACTATATGACCCATCACCTGTCAGTTTATGAGAGATCTTGGTCTGCTCCCTATCATTGCGATTCTACCTCATAATCTTGTAAATAAAGAAGTAACTCCTAGTGGGATACTTGTTTTTTCGGTGGATTGTTTTGTTATCGCAACCCTCGAAGATTTGGTACATCCTACATAAAAACAATGGGAACTTCCACCTCTTAAGGAGAATCTAGATAGTTAAGGAGAATATTTTTTGTTCTCTGATGAGGAGCACCTTGATCACATTGTAGATACTAACATTGAGGGAGAAGCTTCTTCAGATTCAGAAGAAGAGGAGAAGGAAAAATATGAAGACATTACTGACACAGATTTGGAATGGATTACCAAGGGGCCACTCGCTCTTCTGTTCAATCTTCCCAAGATGCCCAAACATCAACAAAATTAGTTTTCAAAGTTTTATCCATATAAGAAGACTAAAGCTGAAGATCTTATAGATGAGCTCTACATGCATATATAGATGCTTCAGGGATGTTTCGACGATGTCACTTGCAAACTCTTTAAGTATACCTTAGAAGGTAGAGAGTTTGTATGGTATAACAGTCTTCTAGGAAATTCAATCTAAAACTAGAGGGAGTTTAAGAAGTTGTTTATGTAAAAATATGTCGATGATAAGTATCCCTACATGTTATTGAAAGAACTTGGGAATTTGAAAGTGGGGGAAAAATAAAGAATCAAGGATTTCAATGAGAGCTTTATATGATTGTTGAACAAGTTCCCCATTGATGTGCAACCTCATGATCATATCACAAAAGATTATTACACATCTGCCTTGTCGACTAAAATTTATGTTTTTTCCAAGAGAGTTGTGAAGGAAAAATTTTCATTGAACTTTTCATAAGCTCTTGTTGTAGAAAATTATCTGTGACCTATTGGATTAATAATAAATGATGATGATTCCAAACAATCCAAGGAATCTCGTAAGAAAAACCAAGCCACTTCTAGAAAAACAAAGGAAAAAGACTCTTTTGACATGAAAATATTGACCAAGTCCTTGAAGTTTCTCATGAAAAAAAATTTAAAATTGAAGAGATGGTCAAGTGCGGCATCAACTGCCAACAAAAAATATTTCTAGGCATCATTCTTTATAATAACCAACAACTCACAATAGGCCAATTTGTTTAGAATTCCAACACAATGTTTAACATTGAAAGTTTGGGCATGGATAATTTTTTAATTTCCATCAAAAGAAACATTATGAAATGACATTACCATAGTGGAATCATAATATGAACACTCTAATGGCTAATTGCATTGGCACTTTATTAACAAAAGAGAAATATGAGAAGAATGAAGAAATAAGTGAACCTGTCGTGACAAAAGACAGTTCAGGTACTGTGCATTCAGTAAACATGCTTAGTATCATATATAACATTGAAAACAAAGTTTTGATCAACCATGAGTAAGTGAATATCCTCCTCAATAGTCATATAATCATTAAAATATCATGAGAAGAAGACTTATTTCTAAGCAAGATATTAAGAAGCACTTGCTGGAAAAAATTCTTCCACCTTCCAATCTAGCTCATAATTCATAGAATAGGTCTAAAGGTACTCCTTAAAAGAAAAATTCCAATAGCAACAAAAATAAGTCCATCACTCCTGATCCAGTGGATAAAGTTACAATGCCTAGCTTGTGATCACATCTAGTTGCGATGGTAAACACCTATTACACCACTATTGAAGACATGAAGAGCGTCGACACAAACATTTCACTCTTCAATATCTCAAGGATACTGGGCTAGCATGAAATAATTCTCAAAACACTCTCATCACACACTCTGGTTAGTAAAGAGGTTTCTACATCACAGGTAATCTCCGATACTCTTGTGATATCCTTGAATCTATTGTAAATGTTGTAAATTTAAATTTTAACATTATCTGCCCACAATTCATGTTAATGTTTGAAATTTCCAATTATAATGTTCATAACTATTTATTTACTTTTGGTACATCCGTGAAAGTTATGCCATTTTCGGTTGCTAAGAAAAATTTTCACAATGGGAAAAATTGATGCACGAATTACAGAACTGCACATATCATTTTTCCAAGCTATAGGTGAGCTCAAGAATATTCTTATATGTCTTTCATTTGATCATAGAGTTCACCAGTGTATAAATGTCGTAGTTGTGGATATTCCAGAAGCCTATGGATTATTGCTAAGCAGAGATCGGTATAACAAACTTCAAGGATACTTTTCGATGGACTATTCTCACTTATGGATTTCATGTAAGGGCATAAATTATTAGATTTGAGTTGATATTGAGCCCTACATAAAGCGTATCATGACACAAGTTGAAGAAAAAAATGAACCAATCGGCTTCGTAGAAGTGATTTTTAGAAATTTATTTCTAGAAGTAGATCACATATTCTATGTAGCTCATCCTTCACAAGTCCCACTAGATGAATATCTAGAACTCCTTCCTAGAAATCCAATTGGTGATAATGACCTTTGTACAGTAGACATAGGTAGTACTACTGTAGGATATAGCTATAATGTTCCTAATTCTTGGATTTTATATTTTGAAAGTTTGAAAACACACGAGGGCTCTAGATTTTTTTGTGTTTTAGCAGAGCCAAAATAGTGAAAACATTTGATATTTTTCCACTTGGAATTTGAGTGCACCAACAACATCATAAAATATGCAACACACATCTTGGGGTTGAAGAAATCCATGAACCTTAAAGTGTGGGTTCTAAAAGAAATAGTTGACTCTAAAATCATCGTACAATAGGTACAAAGTACTATACACTATGTGTCACCTAATCTCAAGAGTTTTAACAATACGTATGGCATCTAATTTCACAATTCCAAGCATTCAATATTGTTTCTATTTCTAGAATACGTAAACTTGTTGCAGATACATTAGCAAATGCCACTTCTAGGTTGTCACCACTTATGTATGATTTTTCTATTGAAATTCTTTATAATCCATCCATCCCCAACAATATCAATAAATTTCACATTTTCAATGACAACCTATAGATATTATACCTTATGGTGAACATTGATGTATTCAAGGATACAACCATCGATGAGGATGAGCATAACAAATCACTGAAAGATGCAGCTCAAGAAAGCAAGGAAAGCCTCATGCCTAAGGGCATGGTGTCACTTGAAAAAGTGTATGATTTGAAAAACCTCTCTAAAGGGATGGTGAACGCAAGAATTCATAGCTCAACTCTTTCGCACGAACAAATGAATCTTGGTACAAAAAAAGATATGAAGTTTTTCAATCTTGGCACTTGTTGCACACCTAAAGAGCGACAATCCTTTATCCACCTTTACAGGCATTACCACGATGATTCCATGTGGACATATGATTATCTAAAAACTTACAATAGCCAAATAATCCATCATGTGATTCCAATCAAGGAAGAGGCCAAGCATTTTCAATAGAAGTTACATAAAGCTCATCCACCATTTGAGCATCTGATTCAGAAAGAGTTGAAGAAACTGCTAGATGTTGGAGTCATCTTTAAAGTGTGATAGTCAACGTGGGTCTCTTAATCCCAAGAGGAGTATTTTTTTAGTTTCTGAGGGAAATATCTTTGTCCATAATAACACAAAGATCAAGATTAAGGTGGACCCTAAAATGGTTAGATATATTACACAGATTCCCTTCCTAGTGAATAAGAAATCCATGTAGTCTTTATTAGGGAAAATTAACTTTCTCCACAAATTCATCTCTAACTATTCACAGATATTGAAATAGTTGTAGGATATGGTAAATAAGGATGCCATATACAAATGATATAAAAGGAAAAAGGATGTGTTTTCCTATATAAAGAAATCTATCATAAAATATCTAACATTATACAATCTAGACTTTAGCAAATATTTCCTGCTCTACACTTTCACTTCTGATAGTTATCTCATTTGCGTTCTTATGTAGAAATATGATCAGGATAATCAACAGAATATATCATTCATGAGTTCCATCTTGCAAGGACTTGAACTTAATTATACTACCATCGATAAACAAGCTTACGCAGTCTACAAGGTGATGAAACAATTTCAACCTTATCTTAAGAAAAATAATTGTGTTATCTTTGTACCACACCTATCAGTTAGATTTTTGATTGTTCAACAAGAGCTAGGTGAAAGAAGGGAGAACTAGATGACTAGTTTGTATAAATACGATCTTGAGTTCAAACTAGTTCACACCATCAAATACCATGGTCTATGCCAGCTAGCAGCAGAAGCGATAAATGCACCAGAGGATGATTCTTCTATATGGGAGCAAGAGATTGAAATGTACACTATTCAATTAATGACACCCACTGACACATCAACCTCTTGGTAACCGGACATGCGGAAGTACCTTGAGCATGGTACTCTTCCCTCTCATTAATGTGCAAGATAAAAGAGGGAAATCATATTGAAAGCATTATCATATCAGTTGGTGCATAAGAAGGAAGTTGATCAAAGTGAAAAGCCAAAGAATAACGTTACAACTCCAAAGAACAAGACCAAAGCAATCAAGAACAAAGGACCACAAGAAACTACAACACCACCTCCAAAGAAGAATAAAAAACATTCCACGTATGTTTGTTTATTTAATGGTTATTTTTTTTATGTGCTAGCTATGGACATATGGCTAGGGATTGTGAAGTTTTTGACAGGTACAATCATAATCTGCAAAACCCTAGAATCAAGTTTGCAGGATCACGAGACAAGTTCCACGATGATTTTTTCAGAAGAGAATATGTGCTAGATGGGCCAAATATTGAATTTTTCAAATGCCATAACTATGGCCATAGTTGTCATGGTTGCAGATATCAGATGTAATCGCCTATGGAAAACATTGAATGCTTCAAGTGTAATAACTATGGGCACATGGCTCGAGATTGTAGGAATAAGAAGGTTTGGAAAATGAAACAGGAAGACAAAACAGATAACAAGGTTTCAACAGTTATGCTTTGAGGATTTGTAAAAGAAAAACGTCATGAGGAATTAGCAGTTGCTTCAGAGAATGACTCAAGTCAAGATGGCCTGTTAGGTTACTCACTATTTTGAACAATCTTGCTTGTTGAGTACACTTAATGTTTGTATAAGAGGAGTCTAAGTAGCAACATATGGCACAAGTCTATGATTGATAGGAAGGTATTTTTAAAAAGATGGTAGTTCCATTAAAGGTTCAAGGGGATAAAAACAGTTGAAGGATTACAGGTTACCTGGAACAAGACAAGATTAGTTTGCAAAGGATATGCACAAGCGGAATGAATTGATTTCGATGAAACATTTGCACCAATTGCCTTAATGGAAGCCATCTAGATGTTTCTCGCCTATGAATGTTCAAGAAAAATAAATGTCTTAGAAGAAGAAGTTTACATTGAACAACCTAAAGGTTTTCTACTATCAGAAAAAGAAGACTACGTTTGCAGGTTAAAGAAGGCTCTATATGGTCTCAAGCAGGCTCCGTGAGCATGGTACGCCTGTATTGACGGATATCTATGTCAACAAGGGTTTAAGAAAGGTGCTTCTGATAGCAATATTTACGCACAAATAGATAAGGATAATTTAACAATGATTGAGGTATATGTGGATGATATAATATTTGGTAGAAATGATTATCGACTAAGTAATAACTCTGCTACAAAGATGAAAAGTGAGATCGAGATGTCTTTACTTGGTCAATTGACATACTTCTTAGGGCTTCAAATATCTCAGCAAGAGAAAGGAATATTTGTATGTCAAGCCAAGTACATCAAGGAAATGCTCAAGAAATTCAAAATGGAATATTGCAAACCCATCCTTACTCCTATGGTAACAGGTTGCAAATTGATCATAGACAACTCATCTAAGGATTTGGATTAGAGGTTGTGTAGATCTATGATTGGTAGTCTTCTATATGTAACAACCTCCTGACCAGATGTTATGCAAGCAGTTGGACAAGTAGCAAGATTCCATGCAACACCAAAAGAGTCACATATTATTGTAATCAAAATAATTCTTCGATATCTAAAGGGCACAACAGAATATGGCTTGTGGTATCCCAAGGTCAACAATCTCATTATTCAAGCCTTTACAAATGCAGATTGGGTAGGAAGCATTGATGATAGTAAGAGTATTAGTGGAGCAACATTTTATCTAGGTGGTTGTCTCATATCATGGTTGAACAAAAATCAAACCTCAATCTCGTTATCTACAATGGAAGCAGAATACATTGCAGTGGCAGCTTGTTGTACTCAAGCCCTTTGGATGAAAAACCATTGCAAGATCTTCAGGTACAATTCAGTGGACCTATTCCCATCTTTTGTGATAACACCAGTGCCATAAAAATCTCCAAGAATACTATCATGCATTCAAAAACAAAACAGATTTTGATAAAATATCATCCTGTTAGAGAACAAGTCGTTGAAAAGAATATCAAACATGAATATGTTGGTACAAAAGAACAAATCACTGATATCTTCACTAAACCTTTACCTCGTGAAGCATTTGAATATCTTCGCCAGAAGATTGGGATTCTCCCAAGTACTCCTTAGATTTTCCTTATTCAGAAAATAAAGGGGGAGTTGAAGTGTGTACAGGTCCATAGGATGGTTGTGTGTGAGGGGGAGTTACACTTTTCCATTGATGTCAAAGGGGGAGAGAAGGAAGTAGGAGGAGGTGACCTGATCGCAGGGGGAGTGCTTGTGTTGCCATCAACGCCAAAGGGGGAGATTGTTGATCTAAAGATGATCTGAGGTTGTCATTGATGTTAACCGAAGCAGAACCAGAGGCTACCCTGATCTTGCAAGGGAATTTTTCCTTTACAAATTACTCTATTTTGAGTCAAGGATCTTCTAGACAGATTCTACTCATCGAGATGTTTCCATCGATATAAGTCACACCAAGTAATTTTTCATGGTTTGAGATATATTCATGTATGAAGTTAGTAACCCCAATTAGTGGGCTAAAAACCTATGGGGTTGTGGCATGGCACTCATAATTGCTTTTGGTCATTGAATAGTCAATAATTAATAATCTTTGAAGCTCCTAAAATCCCTCCAACATTCTCTATAGAATCCCCTCTCAACTCTATAAAAAGAAATCTCATATATCCTCCCAATGAAGTGATCATGGAATTTTCGCTATAAATTCATTTTTGTGAAGTATTAGATTCTGAAATGAAAACCCATTTGATTTTCAATCTAGATCAATGTCGTGGCCAAATTTTAGGTCTTAGTTCACTATATTTTCAGATATATGACTGTGGAATTTAGGTTTTTTGCAGGTTGCCGAATTTCATCCCAACGAAGTGACCTTGGGAAAAATCCTCATAACTCTCTCTCTGAGAAGAGGATTGAAATTATCTAAAAAGTGGGAGATAGTGCACAGACTGTAGTTTTCTATGTATCTATTTCAGAGATGAAGGAGGAAACAATGACATGTGGCATGCCGTACAAGTTCGCTCTACTCAACTAGTCCATAATTAGGTCATTGTGAGAGATTGCACATAACTTTGTCTTGAAGAGTCCAAATTGGGTCTGTCCTATGGCATTGGAAATATGACTCACAGGGATTCTATAGGACCAAAGATCACATCTTGGGGATCTGAAATTGTATAGATACATCATATTAAATACCATGCTCATAGAAGGAAAGAAAATCTAGATCAAGTGTTATCAAGGGGTGCAAAGGACTAGACTTTCTAGGGCAGCAAAGAGCAAGGTGCAGAAAAATGATGCAACAGAGGTAAGCTATAGGTAAGTATCTTCTATATATGCATGTTCATCTCTTAATTGCATTAGGTTCTTTGTATTCTAATTTGTTGTTTTTGTTTAGCATTGGCATATGCTCTACAGGATGAGGTAAGTTTTACTATTATCATGTCATGGGTATTTCCTTGAAGACTTTTTGCATGTATTATATATTAATCAAGAGAAGACTCAATGCATAATCTAATGTTTTGAAGAATGAGAAAGGATAGCATGACAAGAGCAGCAATCAAGGTGGAGAGCAGTAGTAAGAAGTTCACCACATGAAGTATTCAAGTGGGCAACACTGCATACATACATTGTAAAACTATCATTGTATAGAGTCATTGTAAAAGCATCTTTGTAAAAGTTGTACAAGTGTCTATCTACCAAGAGTTGAAGAGGCAGTGTCAGAAGGTATAGGATCATCATTAGGTGGTTGTGTCATAGTTGGGGTTATGGTCTAGTGTGTCATCTTCTTCTACATCATTCTATATCATTGTAAAGTGGAGCATTTTCCCTTGTACGGGAGTCCATTCTTATTTTATTCTTCTATAGTTTGGTAGGATGGTTCTAAGGTGAGTTGTAGCTCATTGGGTGTTGGGGCATTCGTTCAGTTGACTACTGAGGAATCTCGAGTGTTGGAGCATCCATCCAATGGGGGCTAGAGAAGAATGCTTTTCTAGATTCTAGGAAGTTGGAGCTTTCTTTTCAATTGGAGTTGAAGGTTAAATAATTATTAGAAAAGCATTTGGTGGTTTTTAACCTAGAGGGGGTTTTCCACCTAAAATTTTTGTGCCTCCTGTGTTCTTTTATTTGCCATTTTTACTGCATAAACATTAATGATAATTGAAGATTAGCTAATTCTCTAAAAAGACTTAAAAGAGCTAATTTCTAAGGAATATTTATTCACTCCCCCCTCTCAGTATTTTCCAACAGGGCTAAGTGTCTGAAAGATGAAGCAATACTCCCTAAGGAGGTAGACCATGCACAAAAGAATTAACTAAGGAAGAGAATTTGGAATTCTATCAGTGTGTCACCAAGTGTTGTCATTGCAGCAAAACCCTCCACAATTTTGGCCTACATTCAAATTTTAGAGCCAACTTTGACTTTGCATGTTGTTTTCATAGTTATTAAGAGTTATCACATGTGTTTTCTCTAAGTATCCATGTCCCATTTTGAAGAAAATTAAAGTGTCATCTTTAGCATAGATAAGCATTACACATCACATAAATGTGGTTTTGGTTTATTTCAAGGACTATATTTGTGGTAATGATTTATTTTTACCATGTAAACATGTATTTCCCTCATTCCCAAAGTTTCAAGCACTATCACATAAGTGTCATCATTGTCATCGCAAAGTGAATTTTTAGCGTTGCACTTGGGGTTAAGTGTCGCAATGTCCTCGCATTGAGGAAAGCATGTTATTCATGTGTTCAGGGTGATCTATGTTGCGTTGTTAAGTGCTTTAAGTGTGTTATCATAATCAAGTATTATCATTGTTTACTTGGCCTCACTAATCCTACACTTAGCAAAATCTGGAGAAATTCCCGAACAAGTAACCTACCATCACTCAACCCTCTTAAACTGCACACTACATAGTCTCAATCCTCAAGCCTCAACCTTAGCTCTTGGAATTATGCAATGCATAGCCTTTCCCTACTAGAATTAAACATTATGCAGTCATAGTGCTCAGTCCTGGCCCTTGAGGTCTAGAATTACACAATCCCTACCTTCACCTAGTCTCCTTTGTGCATTGTGCAATCTCAAGCATCAAGCCTCGACCTTGAGCTCTTGAACTATGCAACTACAAAATCACTTGGCCTATATCCCTATCAAACTGTGCAGTGGTCATCCTCAAGCCTAAAGCCCTCATCATGACCTATTGAGCCCCTCAACTGCATAGATGACAAGCCTTGGCCTACCTGAACTTCCCTGGTCTACCTGAACTGCACATTGCATAGTCTCGAGGCATAGTCCTGACCCTTGACTTCCTTAGCTACACAACTGCACAATCCCTGTGTCTTTCTCCCATCCTTCCACCTAGTTCCAACTCAGCTAGTGTTTATCATGAAGCATTTTAGAATAAGGGATTATCGGATTGGTGTCATCCTATCATGAGTGGATTTCAGTTGCATGTATTCTATCATGTTATGATTTGATGATGAAGAAAGAGATGGATAAGGAAACACTACTATAACACATCTTTGAAGCCACAAAACATGTTGATCAATCAAGAGGGACAAAGGGACATCAGATTGATATAGAAACTCAAGATCAAGTTCACATTGAAGACTCCTTACCTTCAAGCCATATGGAGGATGAAGAAGAATACCATGTTCCATCTTTCGAGAATACAAAAAGAAAGCAACAAGAAAGAGTGGCTTGACATTGCTATGTCATCAATGTCATTTCATTTCATGTCATAAGTCACCATGTACCACATCATTTTGTGTGTTATGTAAATTTGATATTGGATAAAATTTAATCTAAAGTGGAATTCCAAGAGTCATCCATGTAATGTGAGGACTCATGTAGGAAGTTGAAAGGTCATAGAGAAGTCAAACAGTCATGAGGGTAGTCCAGGAGTTACAAGGAGGGTGAACGTTCACCCATTTGTAATATATAAACCCTCATTGCTCATGTAAAGGACTTTTAACCTTGGCTCCTTCAAGCAGGCATTAGAGAATAATATATTTCTTTTATAGGAGCAAGTGGTTGCTAATGGGTCACATAAATAGGTATATTTTGAGGTCCATTATGCTATCCTCCAAACCTTAAACTCTCATTTTCTCACATTAATTTTCGTTTTTAGCCATAATATGCTTAGTAAGAAGACTAAAGGGTGATTTTCAAATTGCATGGACTAATGTGATTAATATGCAGGAAAAATAATCATTTTTGAAGATATTTACTATGTAGTGGCTTGTTGGAGACATCCAGAGAGAATGTAGGGGGCTTGTCCACTTCATTACTCTCCAACTTGGCTTGAGATCAAATATTCCTCATCAAAAACTTGAATTCACTAGTACTTGAGGAACTCCATTGCATGTGAAGATGAAAGCGAATCATATCCACCAATTTTGAGATTTTGGAGGGGAGCATTCCTCCTTTCAAGGGAGCTGCCCCTTAGCTAATTTTTGTATAAACAAGCCATCCTAAAGGCTCAATAGGATTCAAATTTTTGTTGAAGATAGGAGTAGCTATTGAGATCCTCGTGCTTGATACTATTGTTTTCATCTTCCATATGATGTATGTGACTATTATTTTCTATCAATTAGAAGCTCACTGTTAGCCTCCATCTGAGTTATTTTTTGAGGGTTCAAACACTTGGGTTTGGGGCCAACCCAGAGAATTTAGTTCCTCTCTTATATTCTTTCCTTTTTATTATTCAATTCATTGCAATACTTTTCTTGTTTAAGTAGGAATTGCATCACAAAACTTGTAGTTGCATATTTTCCTATCACCTCTCTTATGGGAAGAGTGGTTGGAAGATATAAAACAACAACCCAGAAAAAAGTGTTTATGATTTCTTGGAAATTAGTAAGTTTTGGATTGCAATCCTTTTGAATTATTTGTTTCTAAAACTTACAGTTTAGTAGGATTTATTTGAAAATTAGAGTTGCGTTGTAGGGTAGAGTAGATCTTAATTATATTCAACTCATATTTTCCATGTTAATTTGTTTTATTGTAATATTGATCATTTGATGCATGTGCTTGATTAGTCTGTGGGTATTGTTTTTGACTTTTAAGGGTTCACAAACTCTTCCACATCCACCAAGACCATTCCATCTCTCTCTTGGACACTTCACATTTCTTCCAAACTTTGCCACCGATATTACTCTTCCAAGGAAAATGAAGGACATCGTGGGCATAAATTTTGGTGAAAGCTAGGCCTATGAGAGGTACTAAGCTTGGCTAAGGGTCTCCCACACCCTTCATTCAGCTTCATTCACATTCTTCCACCTTCTTTCACCTTCAAGATACCATTATTTTCCTCAAAAATCTCGAAAACCCCATCCTATAGAAAAACAGGGCCTCCTATAGCACTTCCTATAACAGTCTTGTAACATTGCTTACTTTAACCAGATCCGTTCCAAGCTTTGACCCTTGCATTTTGAAGTTGAATAATGGCCCCCAATATTTTATTTCATGACTAAGAAAGACTCTTAGGCAACTCCAATCCCATCCTTTCCACACTACAAACATAAGAAATCAAGTAGAATTAGACTTAACATCTTTTTCATAGTTGTGTTGAAGATTGGATTCCTCATTTTTAAGCACGCTAAAAATAGATAAATGATTAATGAAAGTAGGGTATTGATTTGATTAAGTGTGAAAATAGAGTAGCATGGTCTACTTTTACAACTATACTAACCTGTTCCTTTCATGTAATTTCAACTAGAATTTACATTTAATGGATGGAATTTTCAGTTAGTAGTTAGAATCATGTTCATCTCCTTACAATCATGATACGGTTTCTTAATAAATTCTATTTGTAGTTAGTTTAAGGAGTGGTATTTGAATACCTTGATTTGATCTAATGAATGTGGGTGGAATAGGTAGAACCTAACTTGTTGTGCATATATCACTATCACCTCCAAGTTTGTATGAACCTCGGGTTAATAATTTAAGTTGAGAAGCCTTGGTAGTTGCAACATCCATGGTGCAATATCGGGGCTCGTTACCTTTTGGCATCATTATTGGGAGGTGTCTATGTAGGTGTCATTTCTAGTTAGGATTTAATTGTTTTTTTAGTTTTACGTTAGTCTTATTGATTCAAAAGTTCAAAAAAAAAAAAAAAAAAGAGAAAATTCAAAATAATAGATTTAGTTCTTTCATGCCTTGTAGGAGTAGGTATAGTCAAGGGAAATTCTTACCAAAAACCCCCACCCCCTCAAGAATTGAACCATTGTTATCCTTTGGTGATTGTGAACTTCCCTCTCTGACTAGAGAGGAGTTAGAAGACCCTCTAAGTGAGAAACTTGAATTTTTTGAGGAATATCGAGGGGAAGAAGAACCTATATCACCTACCCAAACCATGGCTGAGAATAGGAACAATGGGTTTTTCCCTATTAGATAAACCAATGCAGATTCTAGAATGAAGAATATAATCCCTACTACCCTTCCACATTTCCATGGCCTAACCTTCGAGGATCATAACACCTTTAGTTTGTTCTTTTCTATAGGACCTATGGCTATGAATTTGATGAACATAAGCTAAATTTGTTTCCATCTACCCTCAAATATGTAACCTTGCACTGGTTAATGAGTTTACTTGGAGGCAACATCACTACCTGGGGCAAAATTAAACAAGACTTTAATGAAAAATATAGGGATTATTGTAGGTCCAAATAAACAAAGGAGAGAACATTTAAGATGACCCTTGGACGTGACGAATCCTTAGAGGACTATGAGGAAATATTCCAACTCAATTATAGGATGGTTAATTGTACCATTGACCCTAAGTCACTCACACTAGTTCTTCTCCAAGGGATAAGGGAGGATCTAATAGAAAACCTCAACATGTTATCTGGGGGATATATCTACCAATTTCCTTATGATGACCTCAAACATTTATTCAAGAATCACTCTAGGGCTACAAGGGAAAACAATAGGTCTAGGGAAGGCTTGGCCAGTTCATATCCCTCTACAATAGCCATGAAACATGCGATAGGAAGTATGTTGGAGGATTTTAGGAGTGAAGTGTTGCATACCTTTTGCCTCCAAATGGATACTATGAAAAATAAAAGGAAGCAAGAGGAAGTAGAAAGACAACTAGATATCTTATGCCCTAGATGCACTAAGGGAAACCTTCGAATGAGTGCCCATTGAATATCATAGAGGTATGCTTTATCTATGAATACAACCATGCAATAGAAAAATGCCCTTGCCTGCTAGGTCTGAAGTTTGTATACCAAGGGGTAGAAGGTAGTTCAGAGTAGCTTTGTTTCATTAACCAAAGAAGGATTCAAGGCCCTCGAACATATCAATAGGGCATGCAAGGTCACATTATCTTGATTACAATCCAAATTAGAATGAAGCTTCGTGGCCTTGGTACCCTTCCACTCACCCATCATGTCCCACACCCTCTCCTTCGCCTGATACTCCTCGATATCCTCCTCAGCCTATTCACCCTCCTTTCTATCCATATCCACCCCAATCATCCCAATGGGGCAACACCTCACAAGTGTGACGGCCTCAGACAACCCAACCTCCTACTTTACTTCCTCCATATCTACTGCAACCACAGCTCCCTCATCATACCCCACCTAAGAAACCTTAAATACCTTCTCAACCCAATCCAAACCTGAAAAATAAGTAGGCACAACATGTTTATAGTGGGGAGACATCATATCTTTCTTATGTTGTCGAAATCGAAGATATCAACCTTCGATCTAGGAAGGCTCTTCCAGATAATCAACCACCATCTCCACCTAAAGAGAATGAAGAAGAGAAGCAAGAGAGTGGCACTCAATCCAATGCACCTCCTTATATTGAAAGGTTTGTCCACCCTAAATAACACACCCAAGAAGAGGTTGAACTTTTGGGAGAATTGAAGAACTTGTGTGTCAATATACCCCTTCTCTTGTCCATCAAATATGTTCCAATTTACAACAGGATTATTAAGGAAGAATTTTTGAAAAGGCCCGAGATAAGAGGAAGAGATACCCCCACTATCAATGTTGTTGGATAGCTATCTGATTTGATTCTTAGAAGGGTAATTTCCCCGAAGTACTTGGATCCTGGTAGCCTAGTAATGGATGTGCACATTGATGGCATTATGGTCCTCAATACATTGATAAACCTTGGGCCTGAAATTGATGTGATGACTAGGGAAACCATCCTAAAGCTCAACCTCCAAGGGCCCTTGAGGAAGACCACTACAGTGTTACAACTTGTAGACAAATCCATAGTTTACCTTGGGGTATTTATTTAGGATTTCATTGTCTCCATTTACTCCTGGGAACACCCTACTGATTTCCTATCCCTCCAACCTAAAACCAAGTTTAATGGTTATCCTCTCATTATAGGAAGACGTTTTTGATGCCTACATTAGTTGCAAGGTTAGGAACATGACCATTAAGAATGGGAACCTATCAAAACATCTTTTGTTATATCCTCCTACTCAACCTTCTATTGAGCACTATTTTCCCTTTTGGTTAGAGGATGAGGAAGAGGAATAATTTTATTAGACAACCCTCTCCCTATTATGCACTCTAGATATTGATATGGGGGGGATAGTTTGATGAAGATAATATTATCGACCATATCTTACAAAGTCAGCCACCCACTGTCATGCTAGTTGATGAACTAATGAAAGGATCAGAGAGTAATCCTTGGACTAATTTATGCTCTGTTGTCTCTACCCTAGAACATGCTAAGCTTGTAGATATTTTCCCATCCAGAACTCTAAATATCAACCACTCTCACTCAGTTGATTAGGAAGAATAATTATGTATTTTGTTGAGGTAACACGAGGATGCTTTTTCTTGGGATTATAAGGAGATGAAGGGCGTGCATCCCTTAGTTTGTACTCATCATATCTAAGTCAAAGAGGGATGAAAGCACGTGCACCAACCCTAAATAAGGATGAACTTAAGGACATTGTGAAAAACGAATTACAAAAGCTACCAGGCGCAGGGTTAATATACCCCATTTTAGATAGTGATTGGGTGTCCCATCTTGTTTTTTTCCCCAAGAAAAATGGGAAGTGGAGGATTTGTGTTGACTACCGAGAAATTAACAAGGCTACAAAGAAGGACCATTTCCTTTTTCCCTTAATTGACCATGTCCTAGATGGCCTTGCAGGGAATAAATTCTTCTCCTTTATCGATGGATTTAGTGGGTACAACCAAATATAGATAAAACGTGAGGACCAAGATAACACCACATTCACATGTTCTCGGCATACATTTTCCTATAGGGTCCTTCCATTTTCTCTATGCAATTCCCTTGCTACCTTCCAGAGGGCAATTCTAAATATCTTTGTTGAACTTGTTAATGACACTATTAAGGTATACATGGATGGCTTCACTCCTTATGGTTGTGACTTCCATGAAACTCTTTCTAATCTATGAAAGGTATTAAAGAAATGCATTGAAACAAATCTTTCATTGAGTCCCAAGAAATGTGATTTTTTTATGAATATAGGACTATCCTTAGCCATTCCATATCTAAGGAAGGGATACAAGATGACTTGAACAAGATTTCCATCATTTAAAGGGTCCCTATCCATTAAAAATAAAGATATGTCCAAATATTCCTTGGATTAGTTGGGTATTATAGAAGGTTCATTAAATACTTTAGTAAATTGGCTTCACCTTTGTTTCGACTACTGGCTAAAGATTCAAATTTTTGTTGGATAAACAACTTCAACAAGCCTTCAAAGTGCTAAAATAAAACATGACCACTGCACCCATTCTTATAGGTCCCAATAGGGCATTACCTTTCCATATACACCTAGATGCATCAGATAAAGTTGTAGGGGCTTCCATAGGACAAGTGGAAGACAAATTTCATTATGTTATCTATTTCATCAGTAAGAAAATTTCTAAAGTTGAGTTAAATTATACAGTCACTGAAAAGGAAAACTTGGATGTGGTACATTCTTTGAACAAGTTTAGGCATTACATCACTGGTCATCAAATTTTTGTTCACACTAATCATGCAACCATTAAGTATTTAATTAATAAACCTAATGTCAATGGTAGGCTAATTAGGTTGTTTTTATTGTTGCATCAATTTGATTTTACTACTATTGAAGAACCAAGGAAAGAGAATGTGGTTGCATATTTCTTGTCAAGACTAACATTTCCTGCAGAAAAGGAAGAAATGGTAGATGATTAACTCTTATACAAACACCTCTTTTCCATCTCATTTCTTTCTTCTTGGTTTTCTTATATAGCCAACTACTTGATTGATGGGAGGTTCCCTCCTAATCTCTCCTCCAAGGAGAAAATCAAGATTGTTAGGAAAAGTGCCCCATTCACTTGGATTAGGGGAAATATTTTAATATTGGGGCCAGATCGGATCCTGAGGATACGTGTGAGGGAAGATGAGGTATTTTTCGTCCTCTTAGCATGCCATGATGGACCTTGTGGAGGCCACTTTGTTGCTAATAGGCCAACCTTCAATGTTCTACAAGAAGGTTACTACTGGCCTACTTTACATCAAGATGCAAGGAGGTACACCACCAAGCATGATTAATTCTACGGGATGAGTAAGCCCACACCTAAGGATGAAATTTCCTTACAACCTCAAGTAACTCTAGCCATTTTATAAGTGGGGCATGGATTTAATTGGGCCCATTGATCCCTCATCGGGATAGAAGAAGTATATCATTGTCTGCACTGATTATCTCACTAAATGGGATGAAACAAAGGAAATTAAGGAAACAATGAAGCAGAAGGTGGTTGAGTTTCTAAGGGAGAATGCATTCTACAAGTCTTTTTCCTCAGAGATTTGGTAATTGGTCAAGGAACATAATTCACATCAAATATAATCGAATATCTCATGAAGTAGCACCACATCAAGCACAAGACATCCACTACCTATCATCATTAGGAAAATGGGAAATTGGAGGTCACAAACAGAGCATTGGAGAACATTTTAACCAAGGTTGTTAGTAGCACTAGAAGGTATTGGGAAGATAACTTTGTAGAATCCATTTTATCCTACAACACCACTTCGAAGAACACCAATAGATTTACTCCATTCGAACTATTCTATGGGAAGAAGGTCATGTTTTTCATTGAATTTGAATACAATACCTTAAGAATGGAAGCTCAGTTAGACTTGTACTCCACTACAACACAATAAGAAAGGCTACTCCAAATCAATGATTTAGATGAATTGAAGCTACAAGATCTCCTGCACATACAAGTAATCCAACTGCACAGGAAGATTTGGCATGATAAACACAATAGGGAGAAGACGTTTCAAGAAGGAGATTGTGCTTTGCTGTATGATTCTAGATTCAAGGATTTCAAGGGAAAATTAATAACAAGATGGTTGGGTCCCTGTCTAGAGGAAAGATGTTTTGATAATGGATCTGTCCAAATAAAAAAAATTGATGAGGAAGGTAAACCCTTACTTTTCAATGGTTACAGGTTGAAGTTGTATAAAATAAGTTGCTCCAAGGAAGCTTTATTAGTTCAATTAGCAAAGGATTGAATGTGATTGGGGGACTCATAGCCCTCAGTCCACAAAGCTTCTAAAAAAGGAAAAATAAAGAAAAATAAAGGGCCTAGATGAAAACCTCCATGATTAATCTGAGGCCAACTCTAGGGTTGAAAAAATTTGTGAGGCATCCCAAGAGAAAAAAAAAAAAAAAAAATTAAAAAAGAGAGAAGGAAAATAAGATGAAAATATCCCAAGGTGAAAACCTCCTTTGAGGAGCCTAGGGTAAGAATTAAGGTTGAAAACCTTTCCAGAGGTAGTATTCATGTCTCAAATAAAAAAATAAAAAAGAAATAAGACACTAGAGGGGAGCGCTTACATCAATTTGCTAACATTTCTCTTTTGTAGGACTTCAGACAGTCAAAAGGACAATGGTTACAGTACAAGTTCCACAGTTAATTTCCCAATATTTCCTAGCAATTCATTACATTTTCATCCTCTTCATCCATGTCACTACCTCTCTCCCTCATTTATACAAAAATTGAACCATGTTTTTCCTCATTTTTTAAAAGCTACATGAATGTTTGAATTGATACAGGACTATCCTAAATTTCTACAGGAGAAAACTAAAATGCTACAGGAGGGGTATCCACTTGGACATTTTTTTGAGACATTAGTGGATGGGATTATTTGAGCGATTAAAAGGAGAAAATAGTCACTATTTTTGTTAGAGGACTTTCCATCCCTTGGAACATAGAACTCATAAGAAGAGTAACCGCCCTACCCTTGGGAGTTTGATGGAGCAAGAAGGATAAGTCAATAGGTGTTGCAGCTAACAAAAACTTCTTCCTTCATAAAGAGAAGCCTGTAGAAGATAAAAAAGGAGTGATAAGAGATAGAGTCCCTTACCATTGGAATAAAGTGGCATATCATGTCCTTAAATACATATCCAGTGAGGGGAGGTTGAGCATTATGTATGCTTATCACTTTAGGATACTCCATGAGTTAAGGTTCCAGATAGAGTTACCAATTCTAAAGAGACTCAGTGTTCCCAATTTCGTCTTATAACCTGTCACTGAAATGAGCTTGAAAATGAGGGAAGGGAAGAAACAAAAAATTTCCCATCAAGCTATTTATCATAGATGCCATAAGCCACCCAAGGAACCCTGTTTTGTGGACTGAATTTGTAGACATGGATAGGGAGGTTTTCTTTGAAACTTAAACCGTCACCTCCACATAGAAAGAAGAAACATTAGTCTCTAGTAATGGGGATAGGGAAGAGAAGGAAGTGTTATCACCAAAAAATTGATCATCTAGCTTGATTTACTGGATGGGTCAAAGTACACCATGTAAGGCCAATTTTACCATAGCAAAATTGCTTTCACTGTGAGAAATTACTTAAAAAACCACATTTGTTAAAGTAATTTATAATTAAACTCATGAAGAATAATTAAATAAATCACTATTTATTTAATTATCTTCTA